>VZTY01026154.1:0-14464 GCA_013400935.1 Turnix velox
TTTCTTTCTTATGTCGAGCCTGAGCTCCCTACTACCTCTCCAGAGAAGACCACACGGGTTGTTGTGGCCTTTCCCCACCAGCACTGTGGGTGTGGGAAGGGCAGTACAGGACAGGTTGTGGGACTGTCTGCACTTTGCTGGGTTTGTTTTAGAGTGTGAGGAACTGGGGTCCGGTAAATCCCAACCACCATGACTGAGCCAGGATGAGCAAACACCCATGATAACCTTTCAGCTTGTTTCTGCAAGGTTCACCAAAGCCTGACCTTATCCCTCAGGCATCTTCTGTAAATACCGTGCCCTGGGATGGGCCACCTCTTATTCAGCAAGATAGAAGGGTATGATTATCACCCTTTCAACAGATGGGGGCAGCAGCCAGCCGTGCTTGTGCTGCTTCTTGAGTTGTGCCTGTGAATCATGAGCCCAGGAGAATGAGCTTAATTCACATCCCTGACAATTCCCAAGTGTTGGCAAGGCTGCAATTAAAACACTAAGGCAGTGAGAAGAGGCTCTTTGGGAGCTCTGTCTCTGCCCCTCCTCCCTTCTCTTCCTTTCATCTCCGAAGCAAGGACAGCAGCCTGTCCTACCCCACGGCAAACGAGCCTCAGAACAGGAGCCCCTCAGACAGCTACCCCACTGCAACATTTCCAGCAGACTCTGCAGAAGTGGGAAAAAACAGAGACAGAGAGAAAATTAAATTGTTTTCATCTGAAGGACACACTAAACCCTCTCTCTCCAGCTTCTTGTGAGGAGGCAGGTGTGACCCACAGCACCCTGGAGTCTGGCTAACTTTAGATGGCTGTTCCTGTGTGTCTGCCTCTCTGCCTTCCAGGCACAGCAAACCCTGGACCTTCAGGATCCCCAGGTGCAAGACCAAGTCCAGCCCCCACTCCTGAACACAAGATATTCTGCTTGTGAGAGCCACAGGTTTGTGCTCCAAACAGCCCTTAGTTGTTGCCCTGAGCTGTATCACTTGCTGTGTCCTTTGCAACTTCTCCTCCTCCTCCTCCTGCACACATTGATCCTTCATGTGGGATCTGGTGTGTGCTCCCCTTCGCTTCTTAAATCGAGCTGTGCAGCCCATAGTGCTGGCAGAATGCATGGCTGTACACCTTGGTGACACACTGAGCACCCCCTGCATGAAATTTCCTGCTTCCAACTGGCTTCAGATGTCCTGGAGGATCCTCAATCTGTTAGGGTTAGCCCTTTACCTTCCCTAAGAAACAGGGAAAAACTGTCAGGGGGGAGACTGCAGGGCAAGGTGATGTGATTCAAATGTCCTGGAGGATCCTCAATCTGTTAGAGTTAGCCCTTTAGCTTTCCTAGGGAACATATAAAAACTGGCAGGGAGGGGTCTGCAGGGCAAGGTGATGTGATTCAAATGGAGAATCCTCAATCTGTTAGGGTCAGCCCTTTAGCCCTCCTAGGAAACAGGGAAAAACTGTCAGGGGGGAGACTGCAGGGCAAGGTGATGTGATTCTTCTTGGCCAGTCTGCAGTGAAAAGGAGACACCAGCTGCCTGAAAGAGAGCAACAGAGAAACGGTGTGAAAGGAGCTGCCCTGTGGGGACCCAATTAATTTCCTCCCTGTTAACTGTTGCCAGACACGAAGCTGCTTTGAAGAACCCCAGCGGCTGCTCTCGCAGCAGGGCAGCCCTTTGGCAGCTGCAAAGGCAAGGGCTCTGCAGGGGTGTCCTGTCCCCACTCCCAGAGAGATTGGCAGCAGAGCATTTGCTAGACTCCTATAGAAGCAGAGGCGGGGTCTTAGATCCTCTCCTGCAAATTTTCATGCCACTTGGCTGAATTTGGCAGCTCCATAGGCATCTCTCTCAGATGGATGTGACTGCAAATGACAAAAATACGAGGAGGTTCCACGCAGTTTTCAGGGGAAGCAGCACATTAGAGGCATCTGCCAGTGCTGCCAGCAGCATGACAGGGCCTGTGGGGAGCTCTGCATTAGCTTTTCCACCTTTGTTATTTCCCATCAGCAGAGATTTGAGGGCAGCTCCTGCTCTCTAGCTCCCTGGTGCTTTAGGTGACCCAGTGTGAAAAGGCTCATCGAAGCAGCTGCCAGAACAGCTGCACTTCAGTCACTCTCTTGCTTTCCAAAATGGAGTTTAGAAGAAAAAGCAGTGATGGATCAAACATGGCTTGGCATCAGTCTGAGCCCTGAGTCAGGGTGAATCACAGACCAAGTCCTGTCACACTCTCTGTACAGGAGAAGAAAGTCATCTTTGAATTCAGGGTTGTCCTCAAATGCTTAGTGAAGGGCTGACTGGGGGAAAAGGCAGGCTGCAGCATATAGAAACAGTGAGAACAGGGCAAAAATTAGCCATCCCATTTGCTTTTTGGCTTGGATATTTAATAGTTGTATGCACCAGCATCACAAGGAACCACCAGGCTTCCCTGCTTCCACCCCCACAATTCCAGTGGGGCTGGCAACAAGCATCAGCCTGCAGAGCATCACAAAACGTACCAGAAAGCAACAGAGAAGCAACAAACCAGCAACAAGGCAGTTGTGTGAGTCTGCCAGCAGCTCACCAGGTCTTCTTCCTACAGAGCATGTGGCAGAGACCTGTCACTCAGCTGAGGATGCTGGAGACTGAGGGGAGCAGCAAACCACATCTCACCCTTACACAAGCTCAGCTGCCGTAATAAGGATCTGAGATGCCTCCAGGAACCATAATAATGAGGGCAATTAGTGTGTTAGAAATAAAAACTTCCAAATGCTGCACTCTGCAGTTTTTTTTTACCCTGATCTGAAGTGGCTGAGGTACAAGAAGAGAGAGAGAGTGGTTTTAGGAAGGAGGCTGCAGCTCTGAAGGCTTCTCTCAGCCATGCCAAGAGGACAGACTGGCTTGGAGGTCACCCATAGCTAGGCTGTGGTGGGAAAGGTGATGGGGCTCAGCCAGACAACCTCACAAGGAGAGGAAGACCCTGAGGACCCCTTCATTGAGGGTCCACATTGTACATGCATAGTCACAAGTCTCCTCTCTGTGTTTTGCTGAGCAGGTCTGCTTTCATCCTCTCCTCCTGGGTTTTCCATCACATGCCAGTCCTCTGCTCTGGCCCAGGGTCTCATCTGCTCTCCCACCAGCATCCTTGAGTGAAAGTCAAATGTGTTTCCACATTTTTGTGTCCCTAATTTCTCTCGATTTCTGATCCTTGCTTTGGAAGAATCACTCCCTTGCAACATGCGTGCCTCTGCTGGTGTGAATCTCTCTCTCTCTCTGCTAGAAGCCTCCTGGCCTCTGCTCTTTTTTGCCCTCTACCATCAAATTTACAGCCGTGTAAACTCTGAGTGCTCTCTACTCCCTCCTCCAGGCCATCACAAGGGTGTGAGACCATTCCCTCTGAGTGCCCATTGCCCTTTTACCATTGCTGGTTTAACCTCTGGATTTGTCCTCCCCATCACTTCCCATCTCTGTCACAGCTCACTCAACACAAAGCCAACATGAATCCCAGGGCAGTATCTTTGTCTTTTAAGAAAAGAATCCAGCTTTTTATTCTGAAAACGGGATAAATACCTCCATTGATACGTACGTGCTGTTTCCTTTGTCACTTCTAAAATAGGTGTCCTTTCCTTTGTCAGCTACATCGTCATGAACCTCGTGCAAGCTCCTGTGTGCAAACATGCTTTGCTTTGAGCTGACTCAATGCAGAGCCAGGAGAGAAAGTCCCTTCCCTGCTTGGCAGGAGCTATGCCAGGAAGATCCTGTTGCATCAGCTGCTGCCAACACACTCAGCCCAGGTAGAGCCTGCAATTTATTTAATTTGTACAGTTACAACAATTTCATTTGGAAATCAGTCTCATGAGACAGGCGTGAAATAAAAGAGTAACATTTGGAGGAGGAAAAAATAAAATCCTGATTCGGGCTTAGGCAGGAGAAATGTTCTTCCTCTGCTACCTTGGCAATAAGACAGTGAAGGGAGAAAGCATAAAATCATTCACATGCCTGATTCTCTCCTTTCCAGCAGCACAGACATATATTTGAGGAGCTCTAATGCAGGTTTTTACTGCAGAAAATAAACAGTGAATTGTGTGACCCCCCAAGCAGCAGCAGAAGAAGAACACATTGTGACTGCTTCTAGCCTCAACTTCTCACCTCTTGCTGAGTCTTCCCTGCTCAAACAGACCTTCCCATCACCCCTGGGTACAAATGTGCTTGGCACAAGCCAACCCCTTTGATGCTGAAGGACATATCCAAGACCTCCATGTCTTCATTTCCAGGAGCTCCTGCATTCCCTGCTTACCTGGGGAGCAGGAGGTGCTCTGCTGGTGGGCTGCAGGTCACACAAGGGGCTTTTGGTCCCTTCACTTGGCCAAGGTCAATGGGGCAAGTGGCCATTGTACCTTGGCCCTCAGCAGTGATGTTGTAGTCCTGCAGTACTGCCTGCTCCATAGGTATGTGCTGAGGAGCCTGAGGACAGCATGGACATCCCAGTCTGTGGGAGCCCTGCCCAAGCTGGGACAGCAAATGAGGAGATGTCCTTGTCCTATGGTGCCTTGGGCACACTGGTGAAGTCCTGGGCTGAGATCTTTCCTGCTCTCTGCAGTAACCAGAGGCCCTCTGGTAGCTTCCCAACATCCATACGTATCAAACTGTACCAGCATCTGTTCTTGAGGCATTTTTTTAAAAAGCAGATGAGGAAATGAGACACAAAACCCACAATTCACTCAAACTCACATGGCCCACTGGGGATAAGTTGTGACCTGAGGTGTTTTCTCCTTGGATCAAGTCACTCATTTTTCAGTCCATCAGCTCTGCTTGTTTTCACGCCTCTTAAAATGCTCCTCTGACCCAGAATGAGGGAAAGCAGCTGTACCCTGGGCTTGGATGCTTTCTGCTTCAGTCCTTTCTTGGCAACGTGAGCTCCACACCTAACTGCTGGCCACATTTTTGGTCTCCTCCAGACCAAAAAATCTCTTCAGCCTCTTGAAGCTGTGAATCTGCAATCCCTGGGGTGAGAAAGGACAGGCAAGGATGGGGTGGGGAAAAATATGAACAATGAGATCAACACCCAGGGTGTTATTTCCATGGAGGCATCTCAGATTCTTCCTGTCCCTGTGTTTTTTGGAGGAAGGGCATCATTTAGCACATCGATTCAAACGACCTCCATCATTAATCTTTGCAAGGTTGTTTTTTGGAATTTTTTTTCCTCCAAGTGAGCAGACAATTTTAGCCACAGCATCATTCTAGAGGGGGAGGAGAGGGACGTGGACAGCTTTGAAGATCCCTGACTCAAAGACCAAGTTATTCTGCCTGTTTTTCCCTCACCAACTTCAGCAGCAAGAGCACATAAATTGTGTGTCATAGCTGCCTTTTCATCTGTCCCGGGAGTTATAGACTGCACACATAAGACAATTCATGTTCCTCTGCATAATGAGGTGAGTTTTATAAATCATAAATCTTCACTTAATATGCAGGTGGTGTTTGCTGCCAGGTTTAGGAAAACTGATGCAGTTGCCAAGTTCATGAATGTCATAAATCATTCATGCTGAGGTAGTCTGCAATTGCTCAGTCCTTTGAGACAGACCAATTTCAAGGTGGTTGTTTAACACACAAACATTATCTTCATTGATTGTTTATACAAACATATATTTTCATTAAGTTTTTACCTCTCCAAGGTTTTTTTTCCCCTTTAGAGTGATGCCCTGAGCCATCCCTCATCGTGGGCTTCTTTCCAGTTTCCAAATTCCATCAGAAATCTATTACCAAATGCATAAAAATCCATGGATTTGTAATAGAACAAGCCTACTAAAGCCTGGAAAATACAACCTGGATGTCTCAATAAATCCTGATGCATGTGATTAAAAAAAAAACCCACACAAAAGCACAGAGCTAGAGAGAGTGCCTCAATCCTTCACAGGGTCATTTCGGACATACAATATTTTCTGCAGAATTGCCATTAATTAAAGGTGTGCTGATCCCAGCAGGGCTCTGAGCTGTGCTCCAGCAGTAGCTGCTGTGTGCAGAAGAGCAGGTAATATGTCCCCCCCTCCCTCCCCCGTGGGGAATACCCCCTGTGCTTCTGGATTTAGTTTATCATACCCATACTGGAGCTTGCTAGGTGCTCTGCAGCCCCCCTGGGACCTGCAAAATTCAGTGGGAATTCTCATGGGAGAGCAGCTTTCCCCCGAGACCAGCAGTTTTTAGTGGGATGGAAAATCAGAGCTGAGTAAATCCTGGCAAATACCTGTGAAGATACTCTCCCCTACCTCAGTCCCCAGGGGCTGAGCAGGGACAAACCTTCTCCAGATGCTTCTCCTGGCCTCATGTCTCCCAACTCCAAATGGTCCCATGAGCCTTCAGCTCATGGTCTTTGTCCTTTATCTTTCTGTGCCACTACACCCTTGGCTTTGCATTTTTCTCTCTGTTTTTTTTGCAGCCACATTATTTCTAGGCTGGTCTAACAGGATGAAAGCTCTGCCCCATCTTGAAGTGTTTAGGGTCATCTAGGGAGGGCTGTCACCACCCTTGCAGAAGCAGGACCTTGGATGAACCAAGCCTTCCACTTTCCACCTGATTTACATCTCGAAGAAAGAAATAAATAAAGAAAGGCCCACAGCACTGCTGGACAGGGCAGTAAATCAAAAAACATTTAGGCTCAGAGTCACCCTGCACTAGAGAGGGTCTGATATTGAGCACCACATTAATTTTGAGTTGATCTAAGGAAGCTGCGTAGGTGGAAAAAAAAAAAGGCAGAAAATTTTGACTGCTGTTCCTATCTTCCATCATCCTTTGCCGGTGTAATTAACTCATCACAAATAATTCAGGCACTGAGTTATCTCTCTCTCTTCTTTTTTTTTTTTTTTCTCCCCTCCACCCCACCAGCCAACAAGTGCTGAAGTTTCTCGAGTTTATTTCAAACTACTCATTGAATCACTTCTGCTAACAGCTCCTCAGCTGCACACTGTTCCTCAGCCTGTACCAGCCAGGTAACTGAGCAGGACTGGTTAGTTTAGGTCTGATGTAGAGCTCTCCCTTCATTAAAAAGGTGTGAAACCTATAGAAGGCTCTTAGGGAAAAAAAATGGCTTAAAATTTGACTTGCTACAAACCCAGCACTGGATTTGAGCCCCAGCTTGGCCTGAGGTATCTGGAATTTCAGGGTTACTCTTCATGATGCTCCACTGAGCTCTCAGCACAGGATCACATCAGTAAAAATGTCCTGTTTGTAGTAATGCCCCTGCCTGGAAAGCAATTCCCAGGGATATTAATGAAATCTCAGCCTAGGATGCAGCCATAGAGAGCCCATCCCTCCATTTCTGCAGCTGCAAGGTTTCCACCTCCTTGCTGCGAGGTGCCCTTCAGAGAAGCATCTTTGTGACATTATTGGCAGCTGAAGCTTCCCTCCCATTCAGAATGAAGATAAAAACTAGGTGACTCTGAAGAGCTGCAGGACCTTCATGGCCATAACTCCCTCCTCTGGGAGTATTTCTGTTCTTGGAGCTGATTAAGCTGGTGTTGAGCTACACCTTGTGCTCCTTGAGGTTCTTTGCACCATCAAGACCATGCTGGCTTTGTGCTGTCTGTGAGCAAGGAAGCAGAGAGGCAAGGTGTGCTCCTAACATTCAACCCTGGTGATTGTATCCTAAAATAGAAAAGAAAAATGTTGATTACTTCCTGGGAGCTCTGAGTTCATGAGCAAGAGCCACCACAACCCTGTCCTGTGAAGGGTGAGGTCTCCTGGAGCAGTAATTAGGGATCCAGGATGTCAGAGGGCATGATCTCAGAGAGCTCACCAGGAGTTATTAACAGTAAAACCTTGCAAGAAAAAATTTGAGCTTACTAACATCTAGCCCTGGCAAAATATGAATTATCTGAGTTACCCCCACCCCATTTTAGAAGGAGCTGATTCCTTCCAGGGGCTGGAAGGAGTGATTTCTCTAAGGGTGTAGAGGAGGGATTCAAATATCCTTTTAATTGCTCCTCCAGGTCATAAACTTGAGAGAAGAGGAAGACATTTCTGTGCAAAACCCTTCTGCTGGTGAGCCCTGAGGACTGGCTGGAGGAATGGGGACAACAAAGAGAAGCAGTTAGAGGTATGTAAGTGAGGGGAGAGGGGAAACAGAAAGAAATTGAGATGGAAATGGAGAGGAGCAGAGCTGGAGGGCTGTAGCAGCAATCCAGCTGCTGGAGTGGGATGTGGACAGGCACAGCAAACCAAGTGGGGCTGCCGATGCTGCAGGCGAGACCTGTCGTGTGATTAATAGGAAACCATGTTCTTCCTTAACATGCTTTTAAATAGAAGAAATTTTCCCATAGCCTTGGGGAGCTACACACAGCCAGAGGGGGGAATTTGGGGCATCCTTGCCATGGCAGCAGCACTTTCTCCATTCCTTCTCATCCCTTCTGTGCACATCTGACTTCTTCAAAGTCCCCAACCACCCCAGCTATAGGATTTTTTTTCCTTTTCCCTTTCTTCCTCCAAAAAGTGTGTTATTATCACTGTCTGTAAAACTGCCAGGCAAGCCCCTTGTCTTTGCATTTCCCTGCAGGGCTGCTCTTCAATTAAAAGCTATTCTTGATGTTTTAACTTTCACCTCTGTTAATTGAGGTTCCTCTTTCCAGTCTCCTCATTTTTAATGAGAGGCTGACATGCCAGTTAAAGGGAGATCTGTGGTGGCAGCACTGCTGATGCATGCTTGGAGGGTGAAGGCTGCCAAAGTTGGGCTGCTCATGGCCAGACCAAGTGTCACCAAACCCAGGAGCAAAAGCCAGAAGGAAAAAAATCTAAGATCCAGGCCACGTGTACAATGATCCTGCCCTTGGTACATGCTCCCAGGCTCCATCAGTCAGCACTTCAGCAGCAAATGACACAAGAACTCTTCTCTTGCCATTACAAATGCAGAGCAGGGACAAATTGGTGTGACAGGAGAGAGCTGGGCACATATGGGTTTGCTGTTTGGCCTTGCACACACATCTCTCCTCCTGGAGCACCATTGCAACACCTAAATATTTTAAAAGCACGAGTTGGGTTGAAAACAGGAGGAAAAAATTAACAACAAAAAAAAAAACCAAAGCCTTGTACATCCTCTTTAAGTTGCCTGCTAATTTATGAACAGGTAAACTGCTCCCCTGCCAAGCTTTTCTTCCCATAAAAAAACACTTCATAAAAAATATTGAGCACTTTTGTAAGACCTTCTTGAGCTGGGATGGGGAGAATTTTCTGTGAATTATGGCTTTTTTTTTTTCCCTAAATACATTGTGTGTGCAAACAAAGCAACCCCATGTCTTTATTTTACATCCAACCTCACCTAAGTTTGAAAAGCTCTGATTATGTACACTCAGACATTTTTGAAAAGCTGCTCATTTGAGAAAACAAATCTTCTTATAAAATAATGAATTGGAAGCTTTCATGGGTATTAAACACTTGCTATTTGGAACAGCTGGCAGTCAGGGGATAACAGAGATGTCATAGGGGGGTGCAGATGGGTTTATTCTTGACACCCCTCCTAGTTCTGTTAGGGAAGGTCTTTCTGGTGGCCCTAGGTTTCTCCAAACTGTCCCCCATTCTCCTGGAATCCCCAGTTCAAGGACAGAGAACTACAAGAGAGTCCAGTGGAGACTAAGAGAGGTTATCTTATTAAGACTCAGCAATAGCTGAAGGGATGGTGGCAAGATGATGGGGCCAGACTCTTCTCAGTGGTGCCTGGGGTAATAGGCACAAACTGGAAGATGGGAAATTCCATTGGAACATAAGGAAAAATTCCTTTCCTTTGATGGTGTCAGAGCCCCAGCACAGGTTGCCCAGAGAGGTTGTAGAGTCTCAGTCTCTGGAGACATTCCAAACCTACCTGGACAGGTCCCTTTTCAACCTGCTCTGAGTGACCACCCTTCTCTGGCAGGGGGTTGGACTGGATGGGCTCCAGAGGTCCCTTCCAAGCTCTGCCATTCTGTGGTGGCATAAATTGGAGCTTTTGGGGCTCTTTGCAATGAGTTTTGATCTCTGCTGCAGATGTGTCCCCTTTAGTGCATTGTCCTACTGCAGCATCCCTGGCTCCTCCACAGGGCTGCTGTGTTCACTGAGCTGCTCAAGCCCATATGTCCTTGAAATGCTGCTAAAGGGATAAATGCTTGCAAAATTGCTCATCTCCTGCTGTCCTGACCATTTTATTTCTTCCTTCATACAGTGAGCCTCAGACCTTGTAAAGGCTTAAACCACCCTCGCCAAGTCTCAAGCAGTTTTAAAGCTGCCTTGAAATACTTCCACGGCTTCAGATGTAAATTTAATTTCCAGCCTTGCCACAGTTTAAGACTTTCTGATGTTTTGTGCTCCATTGTCTTCAAAAATTGTTTGTTTGCCATGGCTTTACAAAGTCGTGGTGTAGAGTTTGGAGGGGGGGAGTGGGAGATGGAGCAGAAGGGTGACTTAGATCCTGGAAGGCTCTTCTCCAGGCATGGCAGATGGCCAAGCATCTGCTCTTGGCTGAAGGCAAATGAAGAGTAGGACTGAGGGCAAAGAGCATGAGCAATAGCCAGGAGCTGGATTTTCTTTCCTGGAGGGTGCTCACCACAGGAGATCATTTACATGACAATGGGCAAGCTGGATGGAGAAGACTCACAGTCAGCTCCTGGCTCATCCACAGGCACCAGGATGGAAATACACAGCTCAAACTTGAGTATAAATTCAGGAGGAGGTGCACGTATATTTTTGTAGACAATCATTTAGATTAACAGACAGAAAATCAGTTTTATGGGGGCTTTTAGGAGGATGTCTGCCAGCATGAATAAACAACAAGTTCTCCTGGCTGGCTCCAGGCTGGGAATGGGGCTGCAGGGCAGAGCCAGTCTCAAGGGGCTCAGCCCTGACCACATGTCCACCACCCCCTGCTCTGTGGTGGCTTAAAGGCTGGCCAGCACCAGAGCTATTGAAAACAAACAAAAAAAGAGATGTTTTACCCTTTACAGATCATCTAATGCTGTAATGAGATTCCTCAAAAATACAGATGAACCACCTGATACAGCAGGATGAAAGCCTATCTCCATGGCAGTGATTTTCCTGAAGATGCTTTTCATCTTTGGTTGCTGGAAGCTTCAACATAAAAATTTATCTCATGCCCTTCCCTAATAAAGTGTGATGGTTTTACTGTATATTTCTATATAAATGCACATTTAGTTTTTGAATTACACACCGAGAGGCAGGAGCTAGTTTTGGTTGCATCTGTGACACAGGGCATAAATCACAGCTCCCCCAGCAGCTTCCTGGGACATCAGCCTTCTGCCTCAGGGTACAAATAACTTCTATTGACTTCGGGAAAAGTTTCTGGTATCCCGCAGTGAGAGAATAGGCCCCCAGAGACTCATTTGTGGTTGATTAAAAGCAAGAGACTAATAGAAACAAGCTCTGTGGTGCAGCAAGCACTGTGCCCCTTCCCACACTGCTGCCAGTGCATCCACTTGAAGTCTCCTGGGAGCTCGAAGCTCTCCAAAATTAGTCTCATTCCTCATCCCCAAACCTCTTGTTCTGACTGTTACACCTCCAAACAGCACCCAGTGCCACCCACTCTGGGCTGACACCCATTTCTGCCACATGCTGCCTGGACTCACCCAGCCCCTGCCTCCCCAAGGGACATCCCACCATCCTCAGCTGCCTTCCAGAAGGTTTCTCTACAGCCACCACCTTGGTGTGCTCAGCAGAAGTGACAGGGCAAGGCTTAGGAGCACCAGCCTGGCTTCCCATTTCTTGGCCAGCATGTCCTATGTGGGGCTTGGAAGTCAGCAGAACCCCCCCAAGCATGTGGAGCATGCCACTGGAGCAGCCACTGTTGATCTGATGGATGGTAATGAGCAGTGTGGGACCTCAGGAGATGACCAGCAGCATGATTAGCTCCATTCTTCAGAGAAATGACTGCATCAGAGAGATGGGAGGAGGACTAGTGATGGAAGAGTAGTAGATGGTCTCTCACAATGAAAACACAGGGAACAGTAATGACAAAAGACAAGAGGAGAGCTGCTGTCTCACTAACAAGAACTCATCCAAACAATCATGGCAAGCACATGAAAAGACATGAAAAACTTATGAAAAGACCTCTTCAGAGAACAGAGAAGGGAGTATAAAAGGGAGAATAAAGAATTTTGTTCCCAGTGCCAGTAAGATCCCACCCACCTCTTCAAGGGGACATGGACTCTCACTCCACTTGTCACCACACTTGTGGCTCCCTCTTTGCCAAGATAATTGTGGTCTTACATGCTTTAAGCTTGTATTTTCTTCTGCTCTATGCTGTCCAAAGGGTTTCCCAGCTACCATGCTATCCTCAACAGGTCTGAGACTTTGCTTCTTGTATGGAACAAGCTGTGCCAGGAAGGCTGTGAATCAGAAGCATCACTTTCCAGGGCTGCTGGGTGTAGTGAAAAAACAAACAAACAAACAAACCAGAGAGCAAAGATCACAGCTTGCAAATATTTCCTGTCCTCTTTAGCTCAGCTGTGATTTTATGCCTTGTTGCCCCACTACTCTCCTTTTTCTACTTTCCAGTGACTCTTCATTCTCCAAAGCATGTCACAAGTTAGAGAAGAGTTTAATTAGTTCTCTCCCTGCTGGCTCCCCTGTGCCCATTGCTGTCCCTACAGCAGGAATAGTCAAGCAGGGGACATGGAAACAGAGAGGTGAGGAGGGCTGAGCTACCCATGGGAGTGATCCCCCACCTGTATGTACCCCAAAATATTCTAGCTCTGCAGTGCAGTCTGAGATGTAGCTGAGACCTGCAGGTAACAAGGAAATCCAGGCTAATTAGAAGCTCTAATTAGATCTCTGCCAAAACACTGCCTCCGCTCTTTGCCTGTGGGCTGTGCTCTGAGGTGGGTCCCTCCTGCTCCTGCCACCATGCTGCACACAAACAAGCAAAAAATCAAATCAAAGACTGAAAATAACCCCAAAAAAACTTACGAAAAGACCTAAGTGTTTCACATCATGCTCCTGCTGACTTGGGCAGAGCAACAGTCCTGGCTCTGCTGAGGGCAGTGAGCCAAGAACATCCAGGGAGATCTGTGATGCTTCCCCTTGACTGAGTTCTGCTGGTTGGGATGACTCCACACAACCTCAAGCAAACCCAGACACCCATTTCTCCCTCACCAATCCAAGGAGAGGTGAGGGGAGGATCTGCCTGCCAGGACAACCTCACTCTGGGGTTTTACAGGGAGCAGGGCTAGGATTTTCCTCCTGTGTGCTCAGACAAAGGACTCTGCAGTGCATCCATCCAGCTCCAACACCAAAATCCTTCTTGGAGAGCCCTGACCTCCTCCTCCTCCATGGTTGGGGAGCAGCAGTGCACAGCCCAGGGGGACCTACCAGGGGACATGAAGGATACTCAGCTCCATTTTGGTTTCACCACCATCAGCATTAGTTGTGCAGGATACAGCCCTGACCAAGGCAAACCTACCCTTGGGTCAATACCATGTGCTATATATAGCAGCAGCTGTTATTAGCAGTGCCAGATAGGGCTATAAGGACCTGATTTACTGGAGCACTTAAGCCTGTGCCTAACTTTTAAGTACACAAGCAGATCCATTGACTGCAGAGGCTTAAGGTTCAACATTTGTAAGTAAGTTGCTGAACAAGGACCTACATTACTCATCCAAAACCCCAGGTAATGCATTCTTAGGAAATAACTGCAGCAAACTCTACCAAATCCCTGCTGAAAGGGCATCCTAAAGCCCTGGAGAGATGGAGAGATTAGCTGGGATTTCTTTGTAAGCAGTGTGCATATAGAGAGAGGTATTTGTTTTGATTTTTTCCTTTAATAAAAACAGGCAGCACCTAATTCTGACTCGCAGAGATCCCAGCTGAGGATCCTGGCTGTGTCTCAGAGGAGGGGACACCACAAAGCTTCACAGCACACAGACCACAATGAGGATGATGCAATTAAACTAATTGAAGTGCAAATGTAGATGGCTTAGTCCGCAGACACCCAGCCATCAGTTCAGCTGCTGTTACAGCCATACCCACGTCCTATAAAGCCAAATAGAGATAAGACATTGCCCTAAAACACGAGTAGAGCAAGCAGGCATCTTCCTGCTTCAGGAATCCCCTCCCAGAGCAGCAGAGACTGCTTCCTAAGGTTCACCTGCAGGACATGTGCAGAGCCAGGGTAGTGGAAACCAGTGACGAGTGGTGTTCCTCAAAGGTCAGTATTGGAACCAGTGCTATTGAACATCTTTGCAGGAGATATGGACAGTGGAATTGAGTGCACCCTCAGCAAATTTGCAGATGACACCAAGCTGTGTGGTGCAGTTGATACACCAGAAGGAAGGGATGCCATCCAGAGGGACCTTGTCAGACTTGAGAAGTGGGCCCATGGCAACCTCATGAAGTTCAGCAAGGCCAAGTGCAAGGTCCTGCACCTGGGTGGAAGCAATCCCAAGCACAGATACAGGCTGGGTGGAGAGTGGCTTGAGTGCAGCTCTGAAGAGAAAGACTTGGGGGTGTCAGTTGATGACAAACTCAACATGAGCCAGCAGTGTG
>VZTY01026154.1:20989-31886 GCA_013400935.1 Turnix velox
AATGGATGTAAATTGGAAGGGGGTAGATTCAGGCTGGATATAAGAAAGAAATTCTTTCCAGTGAGGGTGGTGAAACACTGGAAGAGGTTGCCCAGAGAGGTTGTGGATGTCCCCTCTCTGGAGGTGTTTAAGGCCAGGCTTGACAAGGCACTGAGCAGCCTGATGTAGTGGGAGGTGTCCCTGCCTATGGCAGGGGGGTTGGAACTCGATGATCTTTAAGGTCTCTTCCAACCCAAACTATTCTATGATTCTACCAAGAAACTGGTACTGATCTTGATATCAATATGAAATACACAAGGATTCTATCCATCCCATTCCAGCAGGGAGCTGTGCACTTCTGCAGGGACAGCCCATGTGTGACAGTGACAGCACTGTGGCTACAGGAGGAAGAGAAGGGTTTAAGGCTCTGGCACCAGCTTGAGCAGTTTTCAGGAAGGCAGCCATTGAGATAGAGAAAGAAACTCCTCGTCAAACTTTCTAATTTCTTTTGAATGTGCTATTCTTGGTATGAAATAACCCTGTTGGCAACTTGGGTCAAGTGCCTGGGTCTTGCTTCTCCTCATCCCACACTTGACAAGCTGTAAAACACTGAGATCTTGAAAGGTGCAGCCCAGAGCTGACTCTAAAGTGAATATTTTCACAAATTCAGACACTGGAGTCTTCTAACAGTGTAGTTTTCCCAAGCATTAGAAGAGAAATTAGTCCCCTGTGACTCAAGCCAAGATATCAGGGAAGGTCTGTAGCCATTTATCCCTGTGCTGGGCTTTGCTCTGGGGTCAGGTGCCCACTGTCTGGGAGCAGACTGAACACTGGCATAGTGCTGGTTGTGGTGTGGTCCCCAAATTGGGGTTGAATCCAGGGCTGGAGGTTCTCAGGGAGGAGAGTTCCACCACCATGCTGCATAATCCCTGCTGCTGAGTGCATCATCCCAGTGGGAGCCTCCTGTAAGGCTGCCAGATGGAGTGGGAGTCTCATCCTACCCCAGATCCTGGCACTTCTGAGCTTGGTTGGAGATGCCAGATTTTACCCTCAGTTAAAAAAAAAATTAAAAAAAGGAGATGGGGTATGCATAGAGGAAGCCAACAGGAAAAAACAAGATCAGACATCCTGAAATGCAGAAAAACCCACAGCAGGGCATGTCTGAGCAGAACACACATCAATGCCAGCAGCTTCTGGTGAAGAGGAAAGGGGTCTCTGCACAGCAGCTGCCAGGGGAACTGCCAAGTACATCTGAGAGTCACATTTGGACTCTCTGGGAGAACACTGGATGAAGGGAAGCTGGCACAGAATTTCCATTTGCAGCCACAGGGGCTTTGGGAAATCATTCTCTTAAGAGCCCTTTGAAAACCTCAGTCTGATGGCTTCAAATCTTTACTGTGCTGCTGCACACCAGGTCCTTAAATTACAGGGGACATACATTCTCCCATTGATACAAGTTGATATAGGTGCTGTAAAGCCTCCAAAAACAGTCCATAGAATCACAGAATCATAGAGTAGTTTGGGTTGGAAGGGATCATCGAGTTCCAACCCCCCTGCTATAGTCAGGGACACCTCCCACTACATCAGGCTGCTCAGTGCCTTGTCCAGCCTGGCCTTAAACACCTCCAGGGATTGAGGGAGCATCCACAAACTCTCTGGGCAATCTGTTCCCAGGTGTTTCACCACCCTCACTGTAAAGAATTTCCTTCTTATGTCAAGTCTAAATCTACCCCCTTCCAATTTACATCTGTTGTTTCTGGTCCACCCATCACATATCTTATTAAAAAGTCCTTCCCCTGCCTTTCTGTAGGACCCCCATGCAGATATTGATGAAAAAAACATCCTTGTGATTTGCAGTTTCAAAACTGAGAGAAGCTTTTGAATTTTAGGGAAAAACCACAGAAAAAATTCTTGTGACTCCAGGGTGTTCATGTTCTTCTCATGGTGAGCTGGAGATGAGAGCAGGACAAGGAAAGTCCACATCTCAGCTGGTTGTGCCCACTGTCTCCTGCTAAAAGATAAATACCAGCCTAGAATCATCTCCTGGTGCTTCTGGGGTTTTAGATGGACAGGGAAACTATAAGGCAGAGATAATGCTTGTCCTGCTGTGTAGCTAATGATATCACCACCTCAGAGGCTTTCAAGTGGCCAGAGTGAACATTAGGAGACCTTGGGATCCATCATTTTTCCTCTGAAGAGTAACAGCAAGTCACATCTGTTTTTCACCTTTACAAGATGCCTCTGGTGTCACTACCTGCCTCAGGGAGAGCCCTTCATCACACCCTGAATATTCAACAAGACACTGCAAGAGAAACTTCTCTCAGTTCTCTCAACCCTAGCTTTAGCAAAGCAGCAGATCTGTGAAATCCACGTTGTCAATCAAAATCTCCAAAACATTTGAAAACTGGAAAATGAAGAGCAGCTGGAATGTAACACATAGAGCCAGAAATTCATTCAGTTTCTGGTAAGTAAACTGATATTCAGTTTGTGCAAAATGCTGGTCCCAATTCTTATCTGGCAACTGTTGTAGTCACTGAGATCCCTTGAAGAAACCAGGTGGGAAACTCACCCAACCAAGCTGGGTCATTGATTAAAAAAAAGGGAAAAGAAGCATTAAAAGAAATCTCAACAGTGAAAGCTCAGCCTTGCTCAGCCTGGTTCTTCCAGCAGCACTACAAACAGGGAAGCAAAGGAAAGTGCCATAAAACCAGAGCACTGCTGGAGCCCTGCTCACCCCTAGAATCATCCCCTCCAGTTGGAACTCGATCACTTGCCTGCCAGCCAGGGCTTATTTTGGTTTTAAGTCTGAGGCCCCAGACAAAGGCACAGGTGGAAAACCATGTTGGCAAGGAAGGTAGGACACAGGAGATGGGTTTGAGTAGTTCCAGACATCTCCCTCGACTGGGATCCACCTTTGCTGGGGATCTATCAGCACACACCACCCTGGGACATGTGTTGGAACTCGATGATCTTTAAGGTCCCTTCCAACCCAAACTATTCTATGATTCTACCCTACATCTCCAGCAAAAGTAGAGCAGAAGGAGCCCTGCTCTGCAGTTGGAGCCCTCAGGCTCAGAGAGCCAGGAAAAAAAAATTAGCAGGGTTATCAAAGACTAATTAGGGACAATCCTAGCTCCTCTATAGGCAATAGGGTTTTGCTATGAAATATTTTCAGGGCTAGGTTTTACCCAAACCAGCTTAATTAAAGCAGGTAGAAAGCCTTTGAAGGGCTCCCTTCTACCTCCCAGGAAGCTCAGGCAGTCATGTTACAAACACACCACCTTCCAAAGCTCAAATGGAGATGGAGGGGAGATAAAAGGGACAGAGAGAGCCCAGGGGCTCAGCTTACACATAGGAACAGGCAGAAAGTTCCCTCCTGCAGAGCTGGCATCCTCAGAGAACAGCATCATATCTCACCTATGCCATTCCTTCTTGCCCTTCTGCAGCACCCCACATCCATAAAAGCCCTTTTAGCTCCTGTTCTAGCCCTTCTCTAGTTTTTAACCACCTGCACACCCTCAGCAGCCCTTCATTTCTTTTAACTGATTTCTTTTCCTATGGATATTTTGAGCTCCTGCTGTCCTTGGCTTGTTTGCTTGCTGGTTGAAGTTGGCAGCACCACTCTTATCTCTCAGGGTAGGCTCAAGCTGAAGCCTGCAGGGTACAGACCAGCTCTCTACAAGCTGGGCAACAGCTTTATATAGCTGGAAGAAGAGAGCCATATTCAAGAAAGTGTCTTTTATCCTTGCCCTGATGTAGATCAGAGGGTTTGATTGTGCCAAAAGCCCTTCTTGTGCTTTGGTTTCCACCCTGGTATCATCCCTGGGTTTTCATGGGGTGCACAGCTCACCCTGGGAGCTGAGTTGTTGGTGATTCTCTCTCCCTGGTCCAGCAAAACCCCTGCTTTGCCTCTAGGATGGGGAAACACAGACTCCCAAGGCTTATATTGGCATGAGAAGGTTGTTGCAAAACTCCAGTTGGATTGAGGATTTGGAGGACACATTTTTGAATAAACTCATTGTGTGGGACATTTTTTCTATTTAAATGCCTGAAACAGATGCTGGCTAAATGATCAGCATGACAGGAGCAACATGCTCTGGGTTAGAGGGTAGAGAAAGCAGTGGAGGGGCTCCCAGACTGCAAGCTGTGTCCCTGGCCTCTGCCAGGTGACCTGCCAAGGACACAGCCTCAATTAAATGCTGATAAAGCCATGTAGAAATAGGTAATTCTCCAAACTTGCTCCCCAGGGTGAAGAGTGGGAAGGAAACTCTTCTTCACAAGACCTCCTGTCTAGCATATACTCCTCTCTCTTATGAAGAGCCAGAAATAATTAATCCAGCTCTGACTTTTCAAGTAAACCAAGAGGGTTTTTTGGCTTTCCTCCTCTGTTTGCTTTCATAGAGGAACCTTTCCTGGTGCAATAAAGTTAAGCTGACCCTGAATGCAGTGAATGAGGGTGGCTTGAATGGGTGGCTCAGCTGTTCTTTGCTTGAGAAGCAGCAAGGAGAGGTGTGAAAGCCAGGCTTTGAGTGATAAAATAGTTCATTTGGGGTAAGCATCCAGCAGGACAGGAGTTCAGCTAATCCTCTCCTGCAAGGAAGAGTAGTGAGAGCAGGATTTCTTTTGGTCCTCCCAGAAAAAAGCCAGAAAATACAGTTTCTAAAGCTGATGTGGGAGCTTCAGAGAGACTTGAAAAATACCAAAGAATTGCTGGAAAGGAATCTTAAAATGATAGCTCCTTCTTCTGCATGATGTTACACTTCACTTCCCTTGATGGAGGGTTCAAGAGCCAGCTCTTTTTCTTCTTTTCAATTAACTCCTCTGATTACATACAATGGAGAAAAGCTTCCATTAGTCACAGTTGCTTTCCTACTCATCCTTCATGCCTTTCAGCAACATGAGCAGACTAGCTGGGACCTGCACAAGACAGATTCCAAGATGACAAGTGTTTCCCCAAGTCCAGTTATGGTGTGAGCTTTGTTATGTCTTACTTCTTCCCGAGTAGCCACAGAAAATAGTTATTTGAGACAGATACCTAATATTAAACAGATTCTTATGCTGACTTCTACCAGCTCTGGTTGATAGTGGAGGGCACCAGGCCACCTTCAGCAAGATCATCCCTTCCAATTACCTGGAAAAGGTCTGGCAGAGGTTGTGTACACTGGGAAACTCCAGTCTCCCCCAAATTAGCATAGAATCATAGAACAGTTTGGGTTGGAAGGGACCTTAAAGATCATCTAGTTCCAACCTCCCCACCATATATGGCATCAGCCATCTTTGCACCCCTTCTGATCTCAAAACTTCCCCAGCTGTGGGTTGCTCTTGGCATGAGGACCTGTGCAATATTTCCTTCCAGGCTTATATTTAGCAAGTTTCCAAACCTCCTTCCTTGGCAAACCCATCTTTTGGTGCAAAGCCTGTATGATGGGCAACAAACCCATCCTCTGCCACCACCAGGACAACCTGTCCCCTTGCCCAGGCATGGAAAATACATGGTAAAAGTGAATACCAAGAGTGGGCAGCTCAGGAGCAGGAAATGAAGGAGGAAAAGCTCTGGGAACATCTGACAAGCCAGAATTTGGCAGAAGCCACCTGAGCAGCTCTGCTCCAATGAGTTAGTTGCCCTTGGTTTGAAAAGCAAGCAGCTTATTTTTCCCTTCCCAGCTTTCCATGAGGAAATGCTTGCACGGAGACAAAGTGGACAAGAGGAGCATCCCCTCCAAGGTGGGTGCCTGGGCTGTGGGTGCTCAGGGGCTGCTCCAGCTCTGAGGTGGGGGTGAGATGGTCAGAGCTGGCAGTGTTTGCAAACAGGAGGATGTGCTGGCTCCTCACATCGTGCAGGCTGTTCCCCCTTCCCCACTCGGTTTGCTGGCACCTCCACCCACAGTCCTGGCGTGACACCCTGGTGGGCACACTGCCACCCTGGCAGATGGGTGTCATTGCAGAATTACAAGAGGAACGGCGTGCACATTGCTCCTCGGTGTGTTAGAGGGAGGATTTATGTTCAGGAATGATAAAACAGCAGCTCGTGCAGTGCCCCAACCCAACTTTGGAGAAGAAGAAGACAAGCCACTGGATGCTCCCAGATGGGATAGATGCTGAGATGCCACCATCAGCTTCCTGAGCCACCATGGGGCAGGCATGTGGAAAATGAGGAAATGAGGGAGGAAAAGCTCTGGGAACATCTGACAAGCCAGAATTTGGCAGAAGCCACCTGAGCAGCTCTGCTCCAATGAGTTAGTTGCCCTTGGTTTGAAAAGCAAGCAGCTTATTTTTCCCTTCCCAGCTTTCCATGAGGAAAGGAGACAAAGTGGGCACATGGTGGGGACTGGCAGCACAAATACTACTATGAATTTCCACTCTCCTGACTCTCTGCTGGAGAAATCATCAAGGAATGATTTGGATTGGAAGGGATCTTAAACACCATCTAGTCATACCTCCCACCAGTCCAGTTGGCTCCAAGCTGACCTAGGAGTTCTCTTTGGGCAACTTGTCCAGGGGCTGACTATCATCAGAGTGGAAAAATCCTTGCTGATATCTAACCTAAATATAACCTCTTCCAGTCTGAAGGCATCACCCCTCATCATATCATTACATGTCCTTGTCAAAAGTCCCTCTCCAGCCTCCTCTTAGAATAGAATCATAGAATCATAGAACAGTTTGGGTTGGAAGGGANAGTCTAAATCTACCCCCTTCCAATTTACATCCATTATTTCTAGTCCTCCCATCACATCTCTTATTAAAAAGTCCTACCCCTGCCTTTCTGTATGACCCCCTTCAGGTATTGATAAGTTACTATGAGGTCCTCCCTGAGCCTTCTCTTCTCCAGGCTGAACAACTCCAACTCTCTCAGCCTTTCCTCCAGCCCTTGCAACAACTTCATGGCCTCCTCTGGACACTTCCCATCATGTCCTTCATGTGCTGTGGATGCCAAAGCTAGATGCAGGACTTCAGGAGGGATCAGCAGAATCAGTTCCCTAATCCTGAATATTCATAGCTCTTTCCCAAGAGCTCAGTCCTCCTCTAGAAGCCATGGGCAACTTGGTTTCTAGCAACTTCTAAGCAAACTATGGCTTCCACTTCAAGGGAATATGATCATTGCTCTCTCTCTCTGCTGCAGAAGAGCTTTTCATCCACAGCTACAGCCCCTTCCAACACAGTGCAGAACATGTTCACTTCAGTGTTGGCCTCTTCCATTGTTGCAGCTGCAGCAGCTGGATCCGAGAGTTGACCTCAAAATAACAGTAGGGACACGCTGTGAAATTCCTATATGAAATGATTTTTTTTTTTTTTTAAAGTCTTTATTGCTGTTACTAAAAGCACTAACAGCAGCACTTTGTTCAAGCTGAGTTTTAAGATCAGTGTTTTAAAGTGTGCTCAGCAGGATACATGTCAGTAGTACAAGAGTTTCAAGAGGCTCCTCTGAAAATACCAGCCCCCAAATCTTAGGAGCTGCCCGGTGTTTTGTCTCCTGTATTTTTTTATGTCACTCTTCATTTGTGCAATCAAACAAAAAAAATGGATTTCAGAGCCCTTTGTGACAATGTATTGCTCCTGCAGAGGTAGGACCTTTGTACTGCAGCAAGGAGGGTGAAATAGATATTGAAAATTCTATTATCAAGCCCAAACAGAATTGGCCACCAAACCTTTGAAGAACTACTGGCCACCACTCTCTCCTCACATTTTATGCCTGTTTAAGTGTGTTGTTTGCTACCTGGCCATATCTATGTAGCAAGTAAAGATCTAATGACAAGGCATGCCAGGTCCCTGTGCTTGCTGATCTACACTAGCAGAATTCCTCCTTCAGGGAAGAGGAGCTCAGAGCCTTGGCTGTGCATTATCACATCAGATGGAAGCTCTTATGAGGACCCCAGAGACATGCTGTCCTTGCCAGAACACTGCAAAGTCTCTGTGGCTGCATCTTTGCTGTAGCTGTTTCCTTGCAAGTTGTTTTTTATCAGTGTGAGAGGTGATGAAGCTCTCTCCTGCTCTCAGAGCAGCTATTCACTGTACAGATCACCCCTTGTGATATCCAGGACATCTTGGTAGATATTATGATATCTATATTCAAGAGGTAATGGCCTCTACCTTCATTTTCTAAGCTAAATTTGCTCATTTATTGAGCTTCTGACAATCCTTTGTGTCAGTTACTCATGTTGGGGAAGAATAAGTCCATCCAGCACTGCTAGTCCTGGGCCAGAAGCCCCAAAGAAATAATAGAATTTGTGCTCCTTCAGTTGGCCTGTGCCTGGCAGGGAGATGCTCTCACCATCCTTCTGTGTCACAGGCAAAACTAGTAATTGGACAGTTGGCAGGCAATCATCACACATTTCACATTTTTAATAAGCACTTGCAGGAGAAATGATCCGTTCATCTTTTCAGGCTTTCCATGAGGACACATAAAGATGTAGAAAGCCACTGAACCCCTTCAGCCAACTGCCTGGGCACTGAGACTCACCAAGGCTGTGAGTTGGAGGAGTCAAATCAAAACAGCACAGGGATCAGATCACTGCAGCCTCCAGAAGCAAATGCTGGGGTGAGATCAGCAGTCCTTGCTCAGAAGATGTAATTTGGGCAATTGTGCCTTAAAAAGCAAGGTAATACTGGGTCTGTTTCTAAGAACAGTCAGGAAAAATTGCATGAATCAAATGGGTACTGCTGGTTTCCCAGAAGATGTGAAAATCTCCTGGTTACACTATTTGAAGGTCATGGCATACTGGGGTTTTAGTGTTGAGAGAATATGTCCTCAAGTTCATTTTCTGTGGGCATGATAAGCTCTTTCCAAGGATGTCTTGATGCAGCACTGTGGTTTCAGAAGGTTCTTGATTACATCCATCTCAAAGCCAAGACTCTTTCCAGCTTCTTGTTCTTATGTGCTTTGCTATTTTCAGGGCATTCCTCCATGATTGTATGGACCACAACACCAGTTTTGTGGCACTCTAAGCTATCATGAGATTAAGAAAAAAGAATTTTTTCTGAAGAGACTAGTGTGTAACCTTGGAGAGGTGCCTTGGCTTTTGAACTGCACTTGCATCTCCATTCCTTGGTGTTATAATCCATGAAAATTAGAAGTTGAAGACATCAGCAAAGTTGAAGTGCAGAAGCAAAGCTGAACTCTGAATCCAACAGAGTCATCCTGGAGGGATTCAAGACCAGGTGAGATCCTCTCTCAGTCTGCTCTTCCCCATGTCTCTCATCCTTTCCTCATCAGAGAGCTGTTTCAGTCCCTTGATCACCTTAAGCCCCAACAGCACATCCCACCAAAGACCTGTTGACATGCTGAGGTTGGAGGGGTTCAGTACATTTCCAAACATTTATTTCCAATCAGCAGAAGATCCACAAGCAGGTCAGGCTCAGATGGTGTTGGCTGGGAGTAGGAGCTGTGGAGCACAAGCATTGCCAGTGCAGAGCTGTCCCTCCCCCTGACATCCATTCCTAGCACTACTGAATCAACCCAGGACTTTGTTGGGTTCTAAGGAAGCAGGTAAAAAGAAGACTTTCACCCATGACAGGTCAGAGAAGAGCCAGCACAGATATTGTGTTCCCCTCAGGTCCATCCTTGGGACAGCAGAGCACACAATAGGGTTGTGAAATGGATTGGAGGGGCTGTGACCTGGGGCTGGTGTTTTTTGGGCTGTTTTTCTAGACAACAGCAATAGAACAGGGCTGTTCTTTCCTATTCACTGTAGCTGTACCATGTCAAACCAACAAGAAAGATCTCACCCCCATGCCCCAAGGGTCATCCTAAAGGGTGCTGAGCTCAAAATGCTGGAGGTGGTCTGGTTTTAAACACAGCTTAGAGACTGTCACAGCATCACCACTGATGGGAAGGTCCCACACACCATCCTCTGCCCTGGAGATGAGCAGGAAGAGCTGAGGGGGATGCAAAGTCTGGTTTTCACTTGAATGCCACCCAGGATGGCCCATCTGCTTGTCTCTATTTGTCCACTCATGCCCAAAAGTTTCAGGCACTTTTCCCAGGTCTGCTAATGGGTCTTGGCAAAGAGCTGGCTCCTGCCACTGGCTGGCTGCAGTTTCTACATCTGCAGATCCCTGCTTTTTACAGCCTCACAGACAGCCCTGCACTTGTATAGCAGTTCTGGAAGCAGTCATTAGTTGCAGTTGCTTGGAGAAGGCTGCTGAGCTCGGCACTATTAGGTTTATTACATGGTCAATCTAGTAACACAAGCTCTAAAATCAGACACCTCAGCTCGGGTCCTCCATTTCTCAGATGGTTAAATCTATGCAGAGACCACAGTCCTCCACTGGGAGGACTGCCAGGGAGCCAGGGATGGATAGAACAACCTACAGTGCTTTCTTTAGTCAAAATCCTGCTCTTCAACAGTCCTGGAAACTCTTTTTTTGGCTGACAAGTAGGCACCAAGGTCCTCACAAAGGAATAATCAAGCAGGAGTGAAGCATGGACCTCAGAGTAACTTATCAATACATGAAGGGGTCCTACAGAAAGGCAGGGGTAGGACTTTTTAATAAGATATCTGATGGGAGGACCAGAAGCAATGGATGTAAATTGGAAGGGGGTACATTCAGGCTAGATATAAGGAAGAAATTCTTTACAGTGAGGGTGGTGAGACACTGGAAGAGGTTGCCCAGAGAGGTTGTGGATGCCCCCTCAATCCCTGGAGGTGTTTAAGGCCAGGCTGGACAAGGCACTGAGCAGCCTGATGTAGTGGGAGGTGTCCCTGCCTATGGCAGGGGGGTTGGAACTCAATGATCTTTAAGGTCCTTTAACCTGAACTATTCTATGATCAAAATCCTTTAGGCTTTTTAACCCAGGTGTGTCCTCTGTGAGAAATATTGACATGAAAAGCCAAGGGAAGTGGAGTAAGATGCAGCATTTGTGATTCATCAGGTGGAAGGAGGGGGCATCCACAACCTCTCTGGGCAACCTCTTCCAGTG
>VZTY01026159.1:9395-22701 GCA_013400935.1 Turnix velox
GGGGGATGTGGAGCATCCCGTGACAGCAGGTTAATTCCCCTAAAAGGCACAAAACAGGCAACTGGGAGGATGTGGGCTCTGCCAAGCAGGGTGATGCAGAGAGAGGGGGTGACAGCACGTTTTCTACATGGGGTTGAAAGTGATAGACTTTGGGCTTGGCTGCTTTTGAAAAAGCAGGTTTGAAACCCATCAGACATGTAGATGATGATGGCTGGAGCATCTCCCTACAGAGAACAGGGTGAAGGAGTTGGGGTTGTTCAGCCTGGAGAGGAGAAGGCTCAGGGGGGACCTCAGAGGAGCTTCTCAATACCTAAATGATGCTACAGAAAGGCTGGGGGAGGACTTTTTAATAGGATGTGGGATGGAAGGACTAAGAATAATGGATGTAAATTGGAAGAGTCCAAGAAAGCAAATGAATGTTGTGTTTGAAAATGCACAAATCTATGAAATACAGACACTTGCAGCACAATTCCCCTCTTGCTAAGGTGGGAAATGTCACGTGAGACCCCACCAGTTCTGGACCCCTCAACATAAGAAGGACATGGAGCTGTTGGAGTAGGTCCAGAGGAGGCCACCAACACGATCAAAGGGCTGGAGCACCTCCCTTGTGAGGACAAGATGAAGCAGTTGTGGTGGTTCAGCCTGGAGAAGAGAAGGCTCTGGGGGGACCTCAGAGGCGCTTCTTAATACCTGAAGGGGCAACAGAAAGTCCCCAGCCATTGAAGTCATATATGGGATGGAAGGACTAAGAATAATGGATGTAAATTGGAAGAGTCCAAGAAAGCAAATGAATGTTGTGTTTGAAAATGCACAAATCTATGAAATACAGACACTTGCAGCACAATTCCCCTCTTGCTGAGGTGGGAAATGCCATGTGAGATCCCAACAGTTCTGGAGCCCTCAACATAAGAAGGACATTGAGGTGCTGGAGAAGGTAGAGAGAAAGGACATGAAGGTGATGAGAGGGNAGAAAGTCCCCAGCCTGGGGTAGGACTTATGGGATGGAAGGACTAAGAATAATGGATGCAAACTGGAAGAGGGGAGATTTAGGCTGGAAAGAAGAAAGAAATTCTTTGGTGTGAGGGTGGTGAGACACTGGAAGAGGTTGCCCAGAGAGGTTGTGGATGCCCCCTCAATCCCTGGAGGTGTTAAAGGCCAGGCTGGAGGAGGCATGGAGGTCTTGTAGATGTCCCTGCCCATGGCAGGGGGGTTGGAACTCGATGATCATGAAGGTCCCTTCCAACCCAAACCATTCTATGATGCTGAAAGAATTCACCCCAACCATGGCTCCACGTGGTCCAGTCGGAGCAGTCCCTGGTTGCTGGCAGCCATGTGTCACCCGTGGGGCTGTCACCCACCCTTTCTGCCCTACAAACTGGGTGCAGCAGCAGCGGAAACGTGCGGCATTTGGGGGGGTGTGAGCCAGAGCTTCCGTCACCCTCAGCACGGGCTGTTTGTCACATCTCACCTGCCCCCTTTGGAAAGCCGCAACCTCCTGTCCAGTGCCCAGAGCTCAGAGTGCCGGAAAAGCTGCAAAAAATCAGCATCTAAAGGAGATTTTTGCCAGGTAGAGAAGCAGGTGGGAACATGGTGACCCCAGGGGCAGCTGGTTTTGTAGTCAAGAGGAAAGATTCAGGCTTGATATAAGAAAGAAATTATTTATGGTGAGGGTAGTGAAGACATCAAGAGAAAGTGAGTGGGGTCCCCTGAGACAAACCCATCTCTGTGAGGTGCTCTTGTCCCCGAAGAGAATTGGGACCAGAAGGGCAAGGGAGGGGATTTGCCCCTCTGCTGGGCTCTGGTGAGGCCCCATCTGGAGTTACTGTGTCCAGTTTTGGAGTCCTCAACATAAGAAGGACATTAAAATGTTGGAGCAGGTCCAGGGGAGGCCATAAAGATGATCAAAGGGATGGAGCAACTCCCTTATGAAGACAGGCTGAAGGAGTAGGGAGTTGCTTGGGGAAGAGAAGGCTCAGGGGGGACCTCAGAGGAGCTTCTCAATACCTGAAGGGGGTACAGAAAGGCTGGGGTAGGACTTTTGAATAGGATATGGGATGGAAGGGCTAGAAATAACGGATATAAATTGGAAGAGGGGAGAATCAGGCTGGAGAGAAGAAATTCTTTAGGGTGAGGGTAGTGAAACACTGGAAGAGGTTGCCCAGAGAGGCTGTGGATGCCCCCTCAATCCCTGGAGGTGTTTAAGGCCAGGCTGGATGAGGCATTGAGCAACCTGGTCTTGTAGGATGTTCTAATCCCTCATGGCAGGGGTATTGGAACTAGATGAACATTTAGGTCCCTTCCAACCCAAACTATTCTATAATTCTATGATCTTTAAGGTCCCTTCTAACCCAAACCATTCTGAGTTTGACCACCTCAACTTTCCTGTGAGATGGCACAGAGACACACCACTGCAAAAACCCCTCTTGTCTTGGCATAAAGGATTGCCTCAACGAACCCACAGAAGGAGTTTTCTGGGATCCTTCCATCTGCAACCCAAAATCCAGGGATTCTGCCTCCCATGAGCCCATCTACTTCAGGATGCAGAGAAAAAAAAGCCAGACAAGGAGGCTGCTGGGCTCTACCCTTGAGTATAAACTGTCAAAGCTCCATCCCCCCTTCACAGCCCCAGCCCAAACCCATTTTTCCTTTACAGGGATGAGCCAGAGGATGGTTTGAAGCAGGGGGAAAAATTAAACTGAACCTGAGGTGGAACTTCCTGGTGGCAAGATTTATTAGCTGGGGGATGATCTCATCAGGGAAACAGAGGAAACTCCATTGCACTGGAATTATTTAAAACCGTGCAAAGCCCAGAGGAAAGGAGCTCGGGAACAGTCCCAGCAGTGGCCACGTGATGGCCAAGGGACTGTGCTGGTCATTCCTGTTTCCTGGCCTCAAGACCAGACTGTCTGCAGCATGGTTTATTTATTTTTTTTCTTTTTCCAGTCAAAAAGACATATTGATAAGGGAAAAAAAAAAATTAAAATCCCATCTTTGCAGGTCTCCCATCCAGGGAGCATCTTTGAGCCCCTGGAAGCCTTGGGGTGGTTGATGAGAGAAGGGGATGCTCAGCAGAGAGGGTAGAAGGGCTGTGAGAGGGAGAAAGAAAATATTCTCCATCCCTAAATGTTCCAAGGGAAAGAACAAAGCCACAATTTTTATATTATTTCCCAAGAATCTCCTCTCTTTGCCTCCCTCTGTCCTGCTGATGCACACCAGCTTAAGATAGAACTAGCCCAGGGTGTTCATAAGGGTCCCCCCAATTTAACCAGCTGCCACCAACCCATCAGTCACAGCAAAAAATCAACAAATAATAAATTCTGTGATCAATAAAAAAATCCCTTCACTCCACGTTGGGAGGTGAAGGATGGGAAGAACTCACCCAGCCCTGGTGGGACGATGCGGAGATGCCACAGCAAAAAGGGACCTGTCAGAGCCTCTCCCTCCTTTTCTTCACAGTTTCTGTCCCCCCCTCACCCAAAAGCAGCCCTGGGGCTTATCGGGGAGGCCGATCTTGGTGTCGTTTTTTGTGTGATTTCACTCACTCAGCGTTTCCAGGCAGAGCTGAGGGCACGTTTGACTCGGCTGCTTCGTAAACAATACTTTCCTATCGCATGACGGAGGGAGCAAAGACATCTGACCCTTTTCCTCTGCTGCTCACAGGGAAAATAAAAAGGTGCAGGGGGCTCACCCACCTCCTAGAGCTGGGGCTTGGGGTGGGCAAGGCTTTCTGAACCCTTTTTCCACTCTCTGTGACATGGGGGGACACAGTGGCACGCAGGACCTCACGCTACTTAGACATCAGCTGGTGTCCATCACCCTATATCCTCATTGAGCTTTTTAAAACTTCCCCTAAAATCATTATTTTTTTCCAGCTGGCATCAGGTTTTGAGAGGGAATCCTATATTTTTTTTTTTTTTTTAGGGAAACATCCCATCTTCTTAGCACTCCAGGCTCACACGTGTGTGCCTAAAGGATGCTGAGAGTTGGCCCTGACACATCTCACCAAGCCAAAAATCATGGGGCTGCTCTTCAACCCTGGAAACTTCTGATGTCCCTTCACACAAGGAGCCTGAGCTGCAGCAGACAGCTCTGTGCACCCCAAATTCGACACAGGGGGACAAAAACTCCTCAGAGACACCCCACGGGGAGCAACGGGGTGGTGTGGATGGGACAGATCCCCTCCTATTAGAGAGAGAAACTGCAGGAAGAAGCAGGGCTCTCATTCAGGCAATATTTTTTTTGCTACCATTATTTGGTTTCAGGGGGATATAATGGGGTTCAGGGAGAGATATGGGGTTCTGGGAGAGATATATGGGGTTTTGAGAGATCCACTGGGTTTTGGAGATCTGCTGGGTTATGGGAGACCCACGGTGATGCCCAGGGAATCCAGCAGCAAGGACCATCCTCCTGCTCCACTCCTATCTCACTTTTGGGAACTAAAGCCCGCAAGATCCTGCTAGGATCCAGGAACCATCCAGGTTCCTCTCCTCCAAGCATGGAGAGGAGTTTGGGAAAGAGCTTTTCCTGTTGTTTGGGATTGTTTTCATTGCATCACAAAACCCTCAGCAGAGTTGAGGACAGACACTCAGAACCCTCCCCATTTTACAAGGGGTGTTTGATTGCCCCCAGCCAGATGGGGCCATCCCAAAGTCCACCCCAAATGCACAAAGGGACTCTTTGTGCCGGGTGACAACCAGTCCCCCACCCCAGATCCCCATTTCCCTTGGGCTGGAAAACACAACAAACACACAAACCCCCTGCAAAAAAAATGTGTTCTGAAAGTCAAACCAGTTCCCACAGACCTGAGGCAACGCAGAAGGATGGGGCAAGGGGAACCCAAAAGCTTTTTGGGGACTGAAATCACAGCCTGGGAGCCTCCAGGGAGAAAAGCAAATATTCCTCCAGCTCTGCCTGCACTGCAGCCTGTGCAGCCACAAATAAATATGAGTCCAGCAGCCAAATTAACCTGAAATGCCCGTGTCACAGCAAGGAAACGGAGAGGGGAAGGTCCTGAGCTTCCATCTCCACCTCTCCCGGGGAATTCCCCTGCAGCACTGACCATGGGCAGTGGGGTGATGGTGGTTTTGCCTGTCCCTGCCCCCTCTTTCTTCTGCACAGACAGGGCTCTGGTGTCAGCCCCTGCCCCAGGGGACTGGCTTTCCGCCTGGGCGTGCAAGGTAAGAACAATAGGGCCAAGCCCTCCATTGTTCCAGACAAAAGATAAGTCGGGCTTTGGCATTCCCTCCTCCCTGCGGGCATTGCTCTGGGCTTGCACCCACTGCCCCAGCTCGGGGGTTGCTCAGAGGCAAAGAGGATGAGGCTTTTTCAGCTCACATCACCCCCCCCAAAACTCAGCCATGTGCTTCAGAACACCCCATAAAATCTTTATTGAGGAAAATCCCCCCCCTGCTCACACTTCTACCCACCCCATCCCACCAGCCATGGGGTTTTGTGGATCCCTCCCTACTGAGATGATGGGAAGGGGCAAACCAAAGGCTCTTGTTGGGGCTGGAGCATATCCAGAGCAGGCCATGTGGCCCCAGAGCAGGTGGAGGAGAGGGAGGGCTTCCAGGCAGCAGAATTTTTTCCAAAAGTGGATGCCTTTGGCCTCTGCCAACTTTCCCCGTGCTGGGGGAGCCCACGCACTTCTCAGCAGCAGCAGCATGAGGGGGGCCATGAGGGGCTGCAGGGGCACAACCTCTCTGCTGGCCCCACAGACACCAAACTGCAATGAAGAATCCCAAAAAGCAGAGCCAGAAGTGCTGCTGCTACCTCAGCCCAACCACACTGCACCATCTCTACCCCAGGGAGTGAATCTCACCCCTCAAATCACTCCCCAGAAGCTATAGGATGGAGCAAAAACTCTGCCATATTTTCCCCAGCAGAGTTGTTCTGACCACACTCATTTATTTCCCCTTTTGCATGCTCTTAACTGGGTTAAACTGGGGGTAAACGAGGAAAACAAGCTGGAAAACTTCTGAGCAGCCTAAATCTGCCTCCCTACAGTGTGACAACCCCAAAACCTCTGCAAAGTTTGTGAAAAATAAAGCTGATGAGCTGATGAAATACCAGCCTGGGTTGGTTGAGGGTGGTGATGATGCCAGGGACCACCAGACCCTGGGGTCACACGGATTCTCTGGGCTCCATCAGCCCCACTGCCAGAGTTTTGACCTACCAGGATTTTCTAGCTGAGAGAAAAGGGAAAAAAATATTTAATTATGAGCTCCTGGTCCACAACGATGCTCCTTTTAACAGCATTAGGCAGTAGAAGAGAACAAAAGAGGCCAAATGGCTCTCTCACAGCATGGCAGGCCAGAGGAAGAGGCTGCCCTGGCTGATAGTGGGACATTTTGCTATTTAATAGATGTATTTCTTTAGGAAAAAGGGTGTAAAAACCCAGCAGAGCCGACTGACAACACCCCCGGCTGCCTGTTTCAGGCACTCACTTTGTTAATGAAAGCTCTTCTCTTTTCTGGACTCCAAAAGCCTGACCCCACATCAACCTGCAATGGGATAAAGCTGGAGCAAGCAGGAACGTGGCTCTGCAGCCATCAGGACAACATGGAGCTCACAGGATGGTTGGTAGCCACAAGCTAACTCACCATCCAACCCCTCTGCTGGCCCCAGGGACCCCAATCTACAGAGAGGAACCCCCAAAAGCAGAGCCACCAGTGTTGCTGTCACCTCAACCCCACGGCACTGCACCAAAACCCTACTAAGTTTGTACTCTAGAGAATGGATGAGGTCCCCAAGCAGCTATGGCTGGCAGAGCTTCCCTTTTAGCAGCAAAAGAAGTGTCCCATGGCACTCTTGGGGACAATAATGTCCTACTCCATCATCCTCCCAACTTACAGAAGTCCCAAAGATGCTCTGTCATGGAGGCAGAGCCCAGATTCATGTCCTATCCATGCTGCCAGCCCTGCAATACCCCCAGAGCAGCCCAAAACACTCACCTGCCAGGTCCTAGAGTTGCCCTAAATCCTGTCCCTGTCTCTCACAGAGTGATGCTAGAGTGGGCAAACACCAGGGGGAACCCACCAGTGTGTCACCAGCACAAAAATAACCCCACTGAAAGGTGAGATTTACTGTGCTGCTGCACACAGAGAGAAAAAAACCTCTTCCTCTGCATCTCAGGAACCAAAATAAAACCCCTCCAGCACATTTCTAATCCTTCAACCCCTTCCAGCCCCTGTGCCAGGGCACAACCCGCAAGGGAAAAGGGTATTTTGTCAGGGAGACAAAAAGCCCAACTATTTCTCCCCCCCCCCAGGACATCACACCCTGCCCCACAACAAACTTTGCTCAGCAGAAGGACTTTCTGGGCAGGGAGAGAGGGTGCCTCTAATTTAGAAGGGAAAAAAACCCAAAATACAGGCAGGTCAGAGGAAGGGAATGACCCTACAAGCTTCACATCGGAGAGAAAAAAATAGATTTTTTGCAAAATTTGGGGATTTTTATCCTTTTACCTGCCTGGTCACACACACCCGGATCTGATTGTCCTCAAATACCCATTTATTTTGTTTTACTGCTTGGATTTCCCTGCCTTTAAGAGATTCTCAGTGATTTCTTCACTCAGTGAGGAAAGTAGAAAACACAGAGGGAAGGAATGATCCAACAAGCTTCACATCAGAGAGAAAAAATTGATTTTTGCAAAATTTGGGGATTTTTATCCTTTTTCCTGCCTGGTCCACTCCTCAGGTCACACACACCCGGCCCAAATTGTCCTCAAATCCCCATTTATCTTGTTTTTCTGCTTGGATTTCCCTGCCTTTATGTACTTTTTAAAAAAATTCTCAGTGATTTCTTTTTCTCAGTGAGGAAAGTAGAAAACACAGGCAGGTGGGAGAAAAGAAACGACCCAACAAGCTTCATATCAGAAAGGAAAAATGGATTTTTGCAAAATTTGGGAGCTCTGCTGCTAAATATTACACCTAAAGGGATTTGGGAAACCCATCCAGGATGGGAAGGAACAAATCAACAGGGCAAGGGGAGATGCTGGTAAAAATGTGTCATCAGCAAGTGATTTAGAAAACTGTCCTTAGTCTGTCAAAGGAGAGCAGTTATTTTTAAGGCAAAGCTTCTGAAATCAAAGGTTTTCAGGAATAAAAAATAAAGAAAGAAGAAATAAAAGTACTGCATCGGTGTCAACAGAATGGATTCTGCCCGAAATTAAATTGAACTAAAAGGAAATTGCAGGAATTACAAACACGAGTTATTAGCTCAATGGGGGAGTAACTGAGTGATATTATCTGGTCTCTGCTACGGAGAAAATCGCATTAGCTGGGCTAATGGTCCTTTTTTTATTATTTTTTTTTTTCCACTCCTGAAATCTATTCCTCCAGATTTGCTTTAGAAGTCGAGTGTTTTCCACCTCTCACAAGCTCTAACTGGGACTTGAACAAGCTGTGGCCACGGGTTGTGGGTTTTCCTGGGCAGAGTTATCCCACCCTGGCAGCAAAAAATACAGCTTTTTACACCAAAACCTCTCCTTTGCGGCTCTCTGGGAGACCCATCTCCCACTTCTGTTCCTCCTCCACTAACTTTTTTTGGGGATTTGGCTGCTCAGATCGGCTGGGACAGGGCTGAGACACGGCGGGGATGAGGAAGGAGGATGTGATCTCAGTGATGGGTCATCCCTTCTCAGGTCACAGAGCTCAGTGTCGACCCCACTCCCAAATCCTCTCTCTCTGGGGTGTGTTATGGCCATGTGACAAGACCCCAAACCCATTTTAGACAGACAGACACCCACGGCAAGTTTTCCATCCCTGGGATCGGTTGGAGTTAGAGATGGGGGGCAGGATCTTCCCACCCACCCCATGGAGAGGGATAAAGTGATGTGATGGTTGGGAAAAGAGTCACCATCACCCCCAAAAAAAACCCCAAATCCCTGTTTTGTCCCATCACGGCATGTCCATCTGTCCTGTGTCATGGCTATAAGGGTCTTCCAGCCTCTACCTTCCCCGCATCCCAGAGTCCCCAGGACAAGGAGACCAAGACCCATCGGTTTAACCCTTTTCCTCCCGGTTTTTTCCCCTCCCCACCACTACGGGGTGTCCTCGGAGGAGACTTCGCGATCCCTGAACTTTGCAGAGGGGACGGATTTAGGGTGAACTCCCCCGCAGCACCCACACCTCCTCCTTTTCCTGCTCAAACAAGGAAGATTTATGGGATGGAAAAGGAGGATGGGGGGGGTGTCCTCCTTGCTTAGAGCCCCCCCATCCCTTTTCAGCATCGCGGCACCCGAAAGGCTGTCCCTACCCCCGGGGGACATGTCGGTGTGTCCCCCCGCAAACCCAAAGGATACTCACGGCTTCTCTGCGGTGTTCCCCGGTCCCTGTCGCCTCTCCCGGTGCTGCCGGTGCCGGTGCGGGCTCCGCCGCTCCCGGTTCAGGTCCGCTCCATGTCCCCGCCGCCTCCGGTGGGAGCTGCCCTGGCGCCGGGCGGAGAGAGGGAACGAGGAGGAGGAGGAGGAAGGGAGGAGGAGAAGGAGGAGGAGGAGGAGAAGGAGGAGGGACACCGGTCCAGCCAGCCAGCAGCCAGCTCCGGGACGGCCCCTCTTTGCCCCGTCCCCTCCCCTCGGGACCCCCGACGGGGGAACCCACGCGTTACCGCAGCCCTCGCCTTGTGGAGGGCCTGAGACACCCTCTAAGACTAAAACAAGGAGCTGTGGGGTGTTCTTTGGCACCCACGGCCATGCGGAAATCAGCCGTGTCCACCCCCAGCGTGGGGATGTATCGTACAGCCCGCAGCTCCCACGGGAATCCCAAAGCCACGGGGCACGGAGTGATAGACCCCAAAACCCGGCTTCCTGCCCCCAACATCCTCAGATCACCACAACAAACCCCCAAAAAATAAAGGAAAAGGGGTCCTGGTAAGACTTGTGCTGCCTTTATCTGCCAAGGAGCTCGCCTTGTGACCAAAATCTCCCACCCCACGCCCACCATCCCACCAGCAGCTCCACCGGGAATGACATCGTCTGCCTCCCAAAGGGAAAAAGAAAAAAAAACCACTTCCTTTGGAGAAGAAAAAAAACCCCCAAAACGGTGCTGCAGCTGGAGAGCGAGGGCTGGGTTTGGACAAACAAATGTTGACAAACAACCTCCTTTGTATAATCATATCTTTAAAATGTTATGTCAACAGGGAAGGGGAACTGTTTACGTTTCACCAAGGGGGAAAATTCCCTTTGACTCCATCCAAGCTGTTTCCTCCCCCCACATCCCACGCTGTCATTTTCTTCCATGGGAATTTCTTTTTTTTTTTTTTTTCTCCAAACACTGTGTCCCAGGAGCAGAAGAAGAGAGCTCGGGGTGCCCCAAAAGTCATGCACATCAGGAGTATGGATATTCTGAGACACACACACACAGACCCCCCTCCCCCTTGCTCCTGGGAGAAGAGCCTGAGAGGTCCTGTGGGGGAGATGGTTATCAGTGGCCAAATGATCCCTGAGCCCAAGGTGACCTCCACGTGCTCCTGGAGCTGTGTCTGCCACAGCCAGACCCCCTCCATGCCCTGGAGGCAGGAGATGGGGAGGCACAGCCCCCCAAAAATTGAGCAGAGAAACAATTAACATGTTAAAAGGGGACCCACACACAACCCAGCCAAAAAAAGAGGGAGCAGGAGCTTTGTTGGGGTTGTCAAGGCAACGGCCAGAGCAGCAATCACAGACTTTCACTTTCCCTTCCTTCCTCTGGGTCCCCGGTGGTCATGGTGGTCACGGTAGCCTTCACTTTCTGCTGCTTGGCAGGTTCCATCAGATGCCAACCACGTTGTTGTCCCCTGGTCCAGCATCACCTCCCAGGTGGGTGTCCAATGCCCATCCCCAAGTGCCACCATCCATGGATGCTGTCCCCACCCTGGCTCTGCTCCTCCTTGGAGCCACATCAGCTCTACCTGCAGCTCCTTCTCTCCACCTCACCCCAAGGCATCTCTAGGATGTGAAGGGGCATCTCTAGGATGTAAAGGGGCATCTATAGGATGTGAAGAACATCTCCAGGACCTGCTGAGCACCCCCAGGACCACGAATATGGGATATCATGGTGGACATGATGATGCAGAGACAGTCCCAGTCCTCTCAGATGGGGTCCTACAGGGACTACCCAGCTCCTCCTCTCTCTCCCCACCAGCCTGACCCCAGGTTCTGCTCCCACCCTCCAATCCTTCCCCTGGCTTCCTACATCCTTCAGCATAAGAAAGCTGGGATAATGGGTGGAGGGACCAAGGAAGATGGTGGGGGCAAAGATCCCAGTGCTGCCACCTGCTCTATCTCCCCCCACCTGAGCCCAGGTTCTGCTCCCATTCTGCAATCCCTCCCCTGGCTTCCTACATCCCACAGTAGAAGAAACTGGGATAATGGGTGGAGGGACCAAGGAAGATGGTGAGGGGCAGCACAAGGGGGATGGTGGTGGAGCACGGTGCTCACCTTCCATTTCACAAGCCCCTTGCCCTGCTGCTCAGGCTGTGGAGCCTCCAGCAAAGGGAGTCATGCCTCCAGCTCCGTGCTGGCTGCCAGTCCCAGGCTCCCCAGTGCAGGATACTGGTGACTGAGTCATGGAAATAGTTGTGACAATGGCTTGGCCCTCTTTATAACTGGCCGGAGGGGGCAAAGCAGGGAGAACAAATCTGACCTTGCTTCCTGTGTGGAAGTGGGGCCATTGTTTGGAAATGGGCATGTGCTTCAACTCCTCACCAGCCTGGGAAAGCTGCAGGGACACATTTGCCAAGGGCTCTGCTGGTGACCTGTCTCACCCAGCCCTCTGCACCTCCAGGTGAGGGACACCTCCTTATAGGATCATAAAATGGGCTGGGTTGGAAGGGACTTTAAAGATCATCTAGTTCCACCCCCCCTGCCGTGGGCAGGGACACCTCCCACTGCATCAGGTTGCTCANTACCCTGGACACCACCTCTTGGTGGAATCATGGAGTCACAGAATGGTTTGGGTTGGAAGGGACCATAAAGATCATCAAGTTCCAACCCCCCTGCCATGGGTAGAGACACCTCCCACCACACCAGGTTGCTCAATGCTTCATCCAGCCTGGCCTTAAACACCTCCAGGGATTGAGGGGGCATCCACAGCCTCTCTGGGCAACCTCTTCCAGTGTCTCACCACCCTCACAGCAAAGAATTTCTTTCTTCTCTCCAGCCTCAATCTCCCCTTTTCCAATTTACATCCATTAATCCTAGTCCTCTTCCAGTGTTTCCTCACTCTCACAGTAAAGAATTTCTTTCTTATAAAGAATTTCTTCCTTATAAAGAATTTTTTCCTTATAAATTTCTTTCTTATAAAGAATTTCTTCCTTCAATCTATCCTGCTGATGATCTGGGACCCACTTTGTGTCCCAGGTGCTGACCCCCACAAAGTGACACGTGTGACACAGCCCTGCTGGGGACTTCAAGTTCCTACCAGGGATTGAATGAGTAAAGGAGGAAAAAAAAAAAGTGGTGTGGCCTCTCTGCAACTCTGTCCCCAACCTGAGTGACGCTGTTGCTTTGAATCCAGGTGATGTGAATTGTCCTCCCCGGGGTGAAGCCACACAGAGAGAGAGAGCTCTGAGCCCGTGGCTCTGATCCCAAGTGGGAGCCACAGGGAGGGGAGGACATGGCTGGGCTGTCAGCATCACTGGGGACAGATGGGGCGGGGAGTGAGTGGGGTGATGCTGAGTGGGCTGAGCCCCAGAGATGCCTGGGGAGGGAGGGGTGGGCTGGACCACACAGCAGGACAGAAAGAGGTTGTGGCCGGAGGGCACGTCCCCTTGGGTGCTTCCATGCAGCACCCAAGACGGTGTGGCACTATGGGAGGGGTAGAACCCATTGCCTCTGATTCTTTCAAGGTCCTTTCCAACTATTCTGTGATTCAAAGGCAAAACTGGGCTCCTGGGGCCTCAGCTCTGAGGCTCTGGCAGCCCCAGCCAGCCTGGCTCCAGTGGGGGGACCCTCAGCACCACCAGTGCCACCCACCTCCTGCAGGGACCCTCCAGTTCATCCCGACAGAGGGGCTTCTCTTGTTCCCTGCCTTTATTTTCTATTTAGTGCTTTTGTTCTCCCCTCTTTGGTCCTTTGTTCCAGCTTGTCCTTTGTTCCAACGCCTTTGGTTTCTCTTCCCTTTGATGCTTTGTCACTCCCTTCATCTTGGTGCTGCTTTTCTTTTCCCCGGGTTTTTAAAAAAAGCTGGAGCTTGGTTTTTTTTCTCTCCCTGCTCTGTGCTTGGCATTTTTATCCTTTCTTCCTGCCTCGTCCACTCCTCGGGTCACACTCAGCCGGCCCGGATTGTCCTCAAATCCCCATTTGTCTTGTTTTTTTTTTTTTTTT
>VZTY01026159.1:39190-50217 GCA_013400935.1 Turnix velox
TTCATTCCTCCAAGGAGCTGAGACTTTTTGTGATGATCAATCCAAGCACACACAAAGGATTTTCTTCCAAAAAGAACGTATTTACAATCAAACTACTCTTTTTTTTTTTCTTTTTTTCCCCTCTGCCAGCAGCAAATGTCTGAGGGCCACTTCACACATTGAGCAGGAAGAGAGTAAAGTTCTTTTTTTTTTAAAAAAAAACCCCAACAAACAAAAAATAATTAAAAAATCTATCTGCAAGGGGGAACAACCACTGATGGTAGGGCACAAAACACAACCCCACCTCTGCTTCTTTTTTTTTTTTTACAGTGTCACGAATTAAGACTCCACCTTGAAATGTCACCTACAGCCACAAGGGTGGGACAGGGGAAATCCCCAGGAAATGCCCCAAAAGGGCACAGAGGTTGGTCCTAGAGAGGGAAATGGAGTTTTGAGGTCACAGCGTGGGCACAAATCACCCCAGGGTGGTGTCAAGGGGACAGAGATGAGCCTGAGCAGCTGCCACTTCCCACCAGCAGAAGAACCATCAGTTTGGGAGAGGATTCCTGGAACCAAGAGGCACTTAAACCAGTTCTTCATTTCCCAATTCACTGCACGCCAGGTGAGGAATCTGGAGAAACCCTGTCACAGTCTCCCACGACAGCAGCAAAAAGCACCAATCCCCTGGCTTTGGGGAGGGGATTCCAGCTGTTTTCTCCAGCTGTTCTCTCCAGCTGCTGCTTTTTGCACTGACAACAAAGCATCCCTGATAATTCAAAGTAAGGCTGGATGGACTGACTGCCCAACCACCTCAGCAGCACATTTGGTCCAAGATACCAGAGTGGATATTCTTCTCCCTCCTGCCTCCAGATTTCCATGGAGTTGATGAAAAGTCCAAAGGACAGAAAACAAAAATAAAACTCAAAAGCTGACACAATAACTCCAGGCTTTAGGTATGAAATGTCTGAGAAATCAAAAAAAAACAAAGGTTTGAAATGTGCTGGATGTGGTGAAGTTTTGCCAAGGGCAGGAAGAAGAAGATTTTTAAGTTCACACCTTCAAACATCAACAGTTCAGTTCACAGCCACCAGGGGCTCGTCCCAGTCCCCCAGGGAAACAAGTGCTTTTTGTCCTCTTAAAACGTGGAAGGAAGAGAATGGATGCACAGGACGGTGACTCTGACCAGCAGCAGTTTTAGGACGAGTGCAGGTATTGCCCATTTCTGTCAGTTCAACTGTGCTTTAAAACTCATTGCAAAGCCTTGGTTAGGAAAAGGATCACCTCCAGGTATGCAACAAGAGAGAGTTTTAATGAATTTTTTTTTTTTTAATTGAAATTCGAATTTAAGACTTGGAGTTCAGCTGTCGATCATTTCCGACAGTTCCAGCAGGAGATCGTCCTCATCTTTCCCTGGATCCAGGTCGATTTCTGCTTCTAATTTGCCTCCTGAGATTTCCCAAATAAGCTTCTCAAAGTCATCTTCTACTGACAAAGGAGCTTTCCCAGCCCCTGCAGAGCTCAGACGCCGTGTTTTTGGCACTGCTGAAGATGTTGAAGTTGAACTTGAGACTTCTGATTGTGCTGCAGACTCTGCCTGGCTTCCAAGATGCAGTTCAGGACTTGGAAAAACAAAAACAAGAGCAAATCAGCAGATGACATTCCTTCTCCAGAAAGATGTTTGCTGCAAAACAGCTCTTATTTATGTTTCACATTGATCAAAACAAAGAACAAGCTGTGGCTCTTACCTGGTTTGGGTTTTTTCTCTCTCTGATACGGACAGTGGGCTGTTCTCTGGCAAAGATGCAACAGCCTAGGAAGAAGCAAGATGGTTTTTGTGACACACAGATAAAAGATTCAGCATATTCTTCTCATCTAGCACTGCTTGAGGAGACTCTCCATGCCAGAACCCAATTTCAGGTTTCCACCTTTTCACAGAATCATGGAACTGCCTGGGTTGGAAGGGATCTTACAGATCATCAAGTCCAACCATCAATCTAAACCCATCTCTAAACCTAAGCTCTAAGCTCTCTCATTTAGCTGTCTCTTAAATACCTCCAGGTTGGTATTTTTACCCAACAGCTCATATTTTTGGCATATGGGGACAGCCATTAAGACTTTCTTCTTAAAAAACAAGCCCTCAGGAGATCCCAACTTACTACATAGTGACTACTGGGCTCTGACCAGAGACTTCACAGCATTAAAAAGAAGAGCTTGCTAATATTTTGACATATTATGGCTAAAAATCAGCACTTTTTTCCCACCTTTTTTTTGATATATCATGGCTGAAAACCAGCACTTTTTTCCTACCCTCTCTCTGCCTGTGAGTACTATCAGAAGAGCAGGAAGAGAGGCTCTAGGATAACCTGCCACTACACAGAGAATTAAACACTCCTTTTGCCTAAGAGAAAAGTAAGACTTGGGCATAAATTTAACATGGAACTCAGTCAGTCCTTACCACAGCTGCTTTTTTCCCTCCAGGCTCCTCTGTGTCACCACAAGCAGCACTCAGAGGTTTGACAGCTGCCACTGCAGAGCGATGGCGTTCGGTTGTCTTACGTTTGAGCCTCTGCCTTACTGAAGGGATGTTTTCCCCTTCCAGAGGTTTCACAAAGACTTTAGACTTGGCTAGAGGAAAAAGGAAGAGAGAACAGATAGAGTCTTGTTCTGCCTCTGGAAAAAGAATATCAAAAGTTCTCAACGATCCCATAATCCCTCTAGTTAAATTTAACTGGGCAGCACAACCATGCTGCCTTTCAGATTCTCAGCACTATTTTCCATGCAGAAGTCTGCCTAGCAAACAAGTGATGAAACAGAGTGAACTTGATCTTAAAAAGAGCCAGAGTTTCATCAAGAAAATAATCACTTTTTGCCCTTCTTTCAAACCAGGAGCTAAAGTTTTTAACATCCAGTCCCCACTTACATCCAGCTTTCCGTTCCTGTTGCTGTGGTGCCTGTTTCCCCAGGGATGAAACCACAGCAGCTTTCCCTGAGTTATCACCCCCAGCCTCTGGAGATTTCACCAGTATCCTTTTTGGAAGGTGGTGAGATGCCCCTGAACCCTGAATCCTGGATTCAGGACTCCCTGAAGGTGGAGTTCTATCCTTGGCTGCCTTCTCAACAGGCAATGGTGTAGCAGATGTTTCCTTCTGAAGCTTCTCTTCCTGGTGCCTTTTCAGCTGTCGCTTCTCCTTCATAATTTCTTCAAGGTTTTTCACTTGCACTTTGGAGTTAGTAGCACCCTGAGCAGAGGGCTGGAGAGAAACAAATAAAGAGAACTAATTGGGCAAAAATACTTGGAAATTTTATTAAGAAAATCTGAGCAGCAAGCCCTCCTAAATAGCTCTGTGTTAACACCATTCAAATCTGACACTTCCCACAAGATTCACACTTTTTTAAGGAAATCCTGCTTCAAAAGCCTGCAATTCCCCAAAAAACAAGCAGCTTCAGCAGAGCAGAAAACTCTAGCTGTCAACTTTTAAAGGTTTTTTAAGCAGCAGAAAGTGATACAAGCTCTCCAGTAGTTCTCCAACAGTCTGATTTCCTCTAGTACAAAGCTCTACAGCCTTCTCTCTGCTTTTTAAGACATCCTGTAAGTCTGACAGATAAATTAACTAGGAATAAAAATGTTCCCTGAACATGAACCTTGTAGATTTTACTCCTCAAAGGAGTTTCTAATTGATTATCAAGTACAATAAATTAAAAATTAAGGATTAAAAATGTCTGGAAATGCTACAGAAAAGTGGCAGGAGTTAGAACTTCACTGCAGCATTGAATACAGAAAAGCAGGAACACAACTGAGTTACAAACCAAACTATGAAAGTATCAAAATCTTTACAAAGGACTCACTTCTGCAGGTGCTGAGACAGTTCTAGGAGAAGATTTGTTCAATTCTACTATCTTCTTCTCCTCTCTTCCAGGTGCTTTAAAAGAAGCAAAAAAAAATCCTCTTTGACAACAGCAGAAATCAATAAAACAACTATTTTTTTGTGTAGTTATTTCCTCATGTCTAATAATTAGAGGGCAAGGATATAGCCAGGAATCCATGCAGCTCTCTCTCCCCTCAATCAGACTGGATCTTTTTTCAACAGGGAGATTTTTAATGCTCTAATTTCTGATAAAAGCTGGCCCTCACAGTAAGAGGTTTGCAAACACATCAGTAAATTAATACCTGTGCCAAACAGGGATTCAGCACAGGGAAGACCTCAAGGCCACAAATTTAAGTCAGAAAAAGCAGGAGAGAGAAATCAAGAGCACAGAGAGCGTCAGTGAGTGAATATTCTGGTGGAAAACACCAATCACAATATCATGTGATTCATGGAAAAATAACACAGTTGCACATTCCAGCACCTTCATTGCCTTTTGACTTTGTAGCTTTAAACAATTTTATCCTCTAGTATACATAGGGGGAAAAAGAAAAGCAAATCTTAAGCAAACCAAATTTGCTTTATAGGGAAAGCACATCTGTTACCTGTCAGCTTTGTGATCCGTAATAATTTCCTCCCTGCTGGGGCAGGTTCTGGTGGTGCTGGTGGATTTGGCACATTTTTTCCACTCTGCTGCATCCGCAGAGCCTTTTCCTGTTTGATTTCTTCCAGGGTTTTGATATGTACTTCTGCTGGTTTGGCTTTTCCTGCCAGCTCTGCCGTGGACACTTTGCCAGGCACTGGTGGTGGAGCAAGGACACTTTGCTTTTTGGGGTCAATTTCAGCTTTTTTCTTGGTAGGAACATCTCCTGCTCCCTGCTTCTCTTCTAGAAGTAGTTTGTGTTTCTTTCCAGATACAGGACCTGAGAAAGTCCTGATGCGAATTGTAGGGGTAGGTCTTGCTCCCAAGCTGGGAGTTTCTGTCTGGAGTTTTGCTGGACCGTCTCCATGTCTCTGAGTAGCTCTTTCAAGACGTATTTCCTCAAGTGTTTTTACATGGATCTCTCCGATTGGCTTAGCAGCCTTCTCTGTCATCATCAAAAACCAGAGAAACACCAAGATTTAAGAAGAATCCCAACAATAATATAAAGTTTCCCCAAGTAAAAATCAGATTTTTTTTTAAATTTAAATTTAATGGAATTTAACAGCAAAAGTAGAAGGCATATTTAACACCCATTTATTACCTGCCTCTGTGCTGGTCTGGTCAGAGGGCAATCCCAGCCTTTCCTTCAGAGACTTTGGAACTTGAACTACAAGACAAAACAGAAAACATTTGGAAGATTGCCCAAAACCTCAGTTCCTCACTGGAATTCAAAGTTTCCTTGAGCCCTCAATAAATATACAGAAAGAACCAGTAGAAAAAAGGACAAAGAGGAAAACTAAATGCAAATATGAACACCAAATCCAAATTCTTTTTTAGCAGCTTTACCTTTCTTTGGTACTTTGTCAGCAGGCTCCAAAATGTCAATCTTCTTGCCCAGCCTGTCAGCAAGGCTGCGCTTCAGTGGAAGGATGCTTTTACCAGCTTTGAAGAAAAAAACAAGAAATAAGTGTAAGAACTTTACACTTTAGAGTCATAAATTTCAATTCTTCCAGGTGGATTTTCTTACATTTGCTAAAAAAGAAATAAATTGCTATTTCTGCACTCAGTACAGATCACCAGAAATGTATTCTCCTCTTGCAAAACCACCCTTAAATATAGTTAAGATTTAATAAAGGGCAATTTAAAAGCACACAAAAAAGCTCTTACCAATGGGTGTTTGACGTTTTCCCAGTCTCTCAGCAAGGTTGAGTCGAATCACAGGTTCTTCCCCTGAAACAAAGGATAAACTCTTTATTACCCAGATAAAAGCAGTGTATTTCTAGTCCACATCCTTCTCCCCAACAGTAGCCAAAGCACATAAATGATCTACTAAAATTAAAAGTAATTCTACACATTTTTTTTTGGCCTTAAAAAGGAATTTGTACAGATTTAAACAAATCTATTACCTTGCTTTGTAGACAGAGTCACAGTTCTCACCACAGTCCGTACATTTTCCTTTTCTGGTACAGGAACAGTCCGAGATTGGAGAGGATGAATGGGAACTCCTGAAGGATCTTCTAAAAAGAGAAAGCAAAATATAAGGATGTTTAGGAAAAAAAACACAAAAAAAGAAGAAAAAAGTACCCCAAACCCAAGAAATATTTGTTACAAACATACAGTGATCAGTGCATGTAAATATAATTATTCCCCCACACCCAGCCTGTTACCCAGAGAGAAATAAAACCCAAAGAACAAAAGGACAAAGGTCAATAAAGGTGAAAAAAAAAAAGAATGAGGTGACAAGTAGAGGAAATTAATTCACCACCTTGTTTCTTTGTTTTTTCCTTCAGCTTCATCAGTTTTATCTCTTCAAGTGTTTTTATCCCAAAATTTAAATTGTCATCTGGAAACACGAAAAAATTGATGAAAATGAGGCTTAAGAGCACAAATCCTTCTGACAGTCCAGAATTTTGATTAAATTCCATCAACACTCCTCATAAATAAAAAAAGACAAAGAATTGATGGTATTTTGGTAAGCATCTGGCACTTTTTTCACCCCTTTTCCCATCCTAAAGGGTAAAATCTATGATTTTAAGCATTTTTGAACCATCTACACAATAACAGATTCCTCTACCATCAGACCTGGCTTTCCACAGTTATTAGACCAGCATATTTTTTAGATTTTTTTTTTTTAGAACACATTGCTTTTGATTTAATTGCCAAATTTTCCTTCCAATCCACCCTAAATCAGCTCTTAGAATACCTTGCTTAGTACTAGCACTGGATTTCCTAGTGGAAATGATCCTCAATCCATTATGGCCTTCAGTCACTGGTTGTTGGACCGGTGTTTTAGTCTCATCTCCTTCTTCAGAAAGTTGGTCTGAAAGGAAACAATAAGCCCATTCAGTTTTTTGTTACCCAGAGTAGGGATTAGACAAGATTTTTCATGATTATTTAGCTCATAAAACATCATTTCAGTCCACAGTTGTGTTTGCTTTCTTAATTACAATCAATTATTTACAGAAGAATTTCTTTAATATCCTGACTTGGCAAATTTAAGTAGAATTGGGTGAAAAAATGTTTATTACTTCAGATTCTTGTTGTCTGTAGTTTTAACCACTACACGACTTGGGTATTCTGTGATTTACACTCTCATTTACAACACAAATGCCTTTAAAAAGTAAAGAATGTTCACCATCATCGTCTTCATCGTCATCCGCAGCGTTGATCACAACGGGGGGATGTGTAGGACTTGGAACATTTTCAGAGTTTTCCACTTTCATCACCCCCCTGAGCTGCGGGGAAGGATTTGTCTGGACAGAAAGTTTGTTCTGCTGCATCTGAGTCATTTTCACATCATCTTCTGCAGCCTCAGGGGGACTTGGAAGTGCAGCTGGAGGGAAGAGGAAGATCATTTGGACACTTAAAACTTTGAGCCACGTTTTTCATTCACTGAGTAGATAATTTACCTGGCTACTAAATTTAAGAGTTTCCCATTCTCCACCCCTGTTTATATGAACAACAACTTCCCTTTAAGCACAGATCTCACTGTTTTATCACCCAGAAATCATTAAACAAAAGGAAAGCAATCTGAAAGACAAAGATGACACAAAGAAAAAGCTAAATACAGGCTCTTCCCTGTACTTAAAACGAACAGATACTTGGTGTCACCTGTGTGTACTGTACCTGCTCATAAACACTATTCAAAATGAATTCTTTAATACTTAAAGAAAAAAAAAGGAAACTCACTTTTGCTTGGTGGTAAGAAGAGGCCGTCAACATAACGTCCCTTTGTGTGATGAAAAGCACAGTTGGCTTTTTGACAGCCCATAGGCTGGTTCTCCCAGTAGCAAGGAATCTCACTGCGTTTTTTCTGAAGGCAGAAAGAAAGAAAAGCTCATGGAAACACTTCTTTTAGATTTGAAAAGAAACAAGAGTCTCACAGAGTGCCAGAGAGGGGATTGCAGCAGTACAGCGTGGAAATATCACTCCACAAATGTTAATTTATCACTAAAATGAAGCATTTAAGGGCATTGAGCAGCCTGGCCTTAAACCTCTCCAGGGATTGAGGGGGCATCCACAACTTCTCTGGGCAACCTTTCCCAGTGTCTCATCACCCTCAAAGGAGAAAACTTCTTTCATATCTCCAGCCTAAATCTCCTTTCTTCCAATTTACATCCATTCCTCCTAGTCCTGCCATCCTGTACCCTATTAAAAGGTGAGAGGTGTCCCTTCCCGTGGCAGGGGGGTTGGAACTAGATGATTTTTAAGCTCCCCTCCTAACCCAAACCATTCTATATTTTCAGTTATTTGATTTGAGAAGACATTAAACACTCACATCTATTTCCATGTGTCTGAATCTACAGATGTTCCTGAAACAACGACCCTCCTGCCACAGTGTGCAGACGGTTTCATTCCCCAGAGCAGCTTCACAGTGGCGGAAGGGACAGTTGTCTCCCTGTAATCAGAAGGAAAAAGAATGAAAAGATTAAAAAATAAACCAGAATTGTCCGTGCTCTTAGAACTGGAGGCAGAATCTAACTGAAATTAAGCTTTTCAAAATCTTTATGTCTCCTCCCACTCCTCCCCTCCTCTCTCAAAAGCTAAAAAGGCAAAAAAAAAGAAGCTTAAACATACCTTGTTACACGTGGAATAGAAATAGAAGTAGCAATCATCTCCTTGGTTAGACATAACAGATGAAGACTGAGAACAAGCTCAGGATGGAAACAGCTCTCTCAACAGGGATTTCCTCCACTCTTGGCAAGAATTGGCTTCACTCTTTGTTGGACTGAAAGTCTTCTACTGTCTTGATCAGTGAAATCTTCTTTTATAATGTAACCCTAAAAAACAGATGCCAAAAAGTGAAAATAGATTAAGTAACAAGTATTTTATAGCTGATTTCCAATTATTACTTTGCAACCACTGTGATTCTTCAAGTTTACATACCTGGACAACTTCAGCAAAAGGTGTTGATCTTCAAAGACTTCCAGTTAACTTCTCCTGTAGGCCGAACCAACACTGAATCCGTGAATTAATAATAAAGGGGTAGAAAGAATTTTCCTCCTCCCATTGCCAAGGGAACCTCTCATCATCATCATCCACAATTCAAACATAGGATGTGCTTTTTAACATCTTACAACTAATGGAGGAAGCAAGTCCATTTGAATACGGCCAAGACTGGAGGCAGCCAGGGTTAGTTAGCTCTTCAAAAAAAACACCAAAAAAAAAAAAAAAAAAAAAAAAAAAACCCAACAAAAAAAACACCCGAGCCTTCAGAGATGAGCTCTCGATTCAAAGTGGCTGCAAAAATGAGGATCCATCTTCCACAGCCGGATAATTTTTTTTTTTTTTTTTTTAAATTTAAAATTCAGTAAGTTGCACTTTCTGGTCTTCAAGAATTCTTCACCTATTGAGAGAACAGAAAAACCTTCCCCCATCTTTATTACCTGCACAACAAAAACACACTTGTGCACATAAATACACAAATATGTATCCACATACACATTTGTGTTTATGCACACACCAGGAGTGATGATCGAGCCAGCAAGAGTGGCATAAAAATTGGAATTTTGGGGCTATTTGCCACGTGAGGCTGCATAAAATGTCTCTCATTTGGAGGGAACTGGCAAAAATGAAAGATCTACATAATATTTTGATGCATTTTGAGGATGATACTTTAGAATGAGGGATTTTGGGGGCAGCACACAAATATGCACACATAGCACACACACACACTCATTTGTGCACAACCATGAATCTGTATCAAGATTTTAGTCCTGGTCAGACACTAGAGCTGCTGTCAGTAGCAGCAGGAAGAGAGAAGATCAGGGATAGAGCAAGCTTGGAGAGAAAGGAAAATGCTCACTTTGCAAGTGGCATGGCTGCATGATACAAATAATTTAGGAAATAGTTTCTAAATAATTATTTTAGGAAATAATTTCTTCTTCCATCAAAGCAACTACTACAAATGTGCCTTCATATCCTGATCACTAACCCCTGTACCCATCATCATCCTATCACAGCAAGTTGGAAATGATGGCTTAGATACAGCTCAACAGTTGATATTTTCTGGTGCCACGAGAGCAGAAACTTTGGGTTCTTTTTGATGTGAAGAAAGGTATTTGCTTATTTTTAAAAAAATACTAAATGCTGTGAAACCTACAACCAGACCAGATAAAGCTCAAACTAAAGTCATTCTAACCCCTCTCACTAAAATGCTGAGCATTTCTGTGTTAAGTATTTCTAAACTATTTTGGACAAAATTAAAGAATTCTTCTAAATTAATAAGAAATGAATGTAACCTTCTCCTTACACAAACACTTGACTACATCTTCTCCTGAAATCCTCTCCAGACAGCAACAAATTCAGCCTGATCAGTGTGTTCAACCAGGTGCCACAGTGATCAGAATGCCCAAAACCCAGGGAGATCTCTCTTTTTATGATGAAATAACAGTGTTCTATTTTGAAAACGTGGCTCAGAGCTTAATCTTTAAGAGCAGGGGGTACCCCAAAGCACCCCTTCTGTAAAGCCAAATAGGCTAAAAATGACTTTGAAATCAACCGAAATCCCTGAGATCAGATTTGAAGAAACAAATTAAAAAAAAAAACAAACCCAAATGTTGCCCAACTGGATTGTTCCAAACAACCTGAGGGAGAGATTAAGATGACAGCCGGGTGCACCCAGAGTTAGTCAGATCCCGGAGGCAGTTCCTTTAGGGAACAATTTGCCTTACAGCGCTGCTACAAAAAGCTTTAACTGAAAATAACTCCTTCTCGGTAAGCACCTGGAGTGTGATCACCATTTTACCCAACTGGGGATGGGGAATGGGACGGGGGAAACCCACAACCAAGGGCTAAGGGCAGAGGGAAGGGCAGGGGGAAGAACCCACAACCGGGGAAGAGAGGACTTTGGGCCTACCTCCGGCGGCGGAGGGGTAACCCCCATTTCTCTAATGGGGGAAGCTGGAAAGGAGCCCCGGGAACTCACCTCACCCCATACCCACCCCCGGGGAGCCCCAAGGGTCTCCCCGTTCCCATCCCAGCGCCTACAGACACCCCAACGTTGAGGGTTGAGGGACGCGGCCTAGCCCAGCCGCCCCGCC
>VZTY01026161.1:0-28505 GCA_013400935.1 Turnix velox
TTTTTTCCAAGTGGTTTGGGACTACAGGCTACTGGAACGTAGATGATGTAAACCATATCAACACTGTATACTTAGCCATCATATCCTCCCAACCCCATAGTCCACAAAGGGACTCATGTCTGAGCTGTTATTAGTGGGAGTCACACAGCTATTTATGTTTTCAAAGTGGTGACATTCTAGTAGTCCTTAATATACATTACCTTTTGTATTTCCACTGCACAAAGTCAAGTGATATCCAAGACCTTTTGTGAGGCCCTCTGGCTGGCTGCCACTCTGTGGTTTTCAGTCTTGCAGAGATATTACAGAAAGCATTATCCCACACTCTGTTACATGCCATGCTCTGGCAAGTTTGCCCCCACATTGTATTTCCACCATAAGTCATATTTTTAAGTAACATAACCTCATGGCACAGAAGTATAAAAGCCTATATTTCAACAATTCAGGTACACTTGCTATTGATTTCTTTATAATAATTTCTTAATGATTGATACAAGGCTCTACCTCAAATTATGAAGCTATTCCCAAAGCATTTTCTGAGCATACTAGTTATCTACTATTAACGGTTTTGACCTGCTAGTTTTCAGTGTGTAATTTTCCCAATCTGCAGTTGAAAATTACACTTCTACTACAATCACTTTGCAAGGTAGCATTTGAGTTATGGTCATGATAATGATTTCTTATTTCTTTAAAATATCTAGGGTTTGAGCGCTCAACAATTTACTTGAGGGATTTCTCACTAGTTCTAGACAGTTGTTCTGAAAATGTCAAGGTCTGAAATTTTGTCTTTTTTGCAGGCAGCTGCATCCATCTTTATTAGCTTCAACACATTCTGTGTCCTTGTAGTATTTCAGATTATGTGAGGAACTATTTCCAACTTTATCTTCCTTCTAGATGTACCATTTACTTGGTTTTCTTGTCTGTTGATTCACAGATTTCCTTCAAAGAGTCTGTATTTGTCTGGTGGCTCCTAAATGAGTTCACTGTAGATGAACACTTGGCCTCACTTCTTCCACCAAATGCTGCTATTTGCTATTATGCTGGATCCATAAACCAGTGGCAACTGAATTTAGTTATTGGTATAAGACCATAGTTGCTAATATAGAAATGGAATTAGCAGCATTCTTCTTAAAAACTTCTTCAGCATCCCTTAGTCTTCTAAAGTTAAACTGAAGTCACCCTTCCCTTTGCTAAGAATCTCCGCAGCCTTGGTGGTTGTTGCTTATTTTTTCTTTCTTGAGACAGTGTGATTTTAGTGGATGAAGAGACTCTCCTTCCCACACATAGTACTTTATTGTCTAACTAAAGAGCATTTTTTTTCTGCCTTTCTAGACATTGTTTCCCATATAATGTGTGCCATGACAAATATGCCTCTGTTTTAGGACTATTTTGCATGGAGTCTTGATTGTTTTTCTGGGTTATTTTTTAAATAATATATTACTCCCAGAAACTGGAGGAATAAGTCTTATGCCCATATACCATGACCTCCTGCATCAGAGCTTGGCCAGCAGGGCAAGGAGGTAGGCGATTCTTTTCTTCTGCTCTCTTCTCAAGAGGACGGGTCTTTGAGTATCCTGACCTAGCAAAATATACCCTTGCCCAAGGAGGGGGTGTACTACATGATCTTTGATGTTCTTTTCCAATCCAACCCACTCTAGACTTCCATGATTCTCTACCACTCTTTGGAGAGGTGAATAACTTTTCTGATTCTCTGAGTGCTTACCATGCCCTTTTACATCTCCATTCATTCAGTCAAAACTCTCATCAGAAATACTTTTGTCTTTTGAGGGGGTTCTTTACTATAAAGTGTAGATTCGTTGGAAGCAAAACTTTGCTGGCAATATATAAATTTATTGAAATACATTATTATTACAAGTCATTTCTGTGGGCCAGAGTAAAATTCATGATAGAAGTGTTGTTATCAAAAGACTCATTTCCCCTCTGATACATCCAATCACAGCTTATCTGATTTCAGTTGGGGATTTGAATCAGGACCTATTTGAAGTGAAGATTCTTCCATGCAGACCAGGGTTAATGTAAAGTGGGATTCTCATTTCCCCTAGCTGCAGCTCTTCCACATTGCATAAGTAAATGTTTAGTGGAGCAGCAAATTGGAAAAGTGCTTGTCATACTCAGTGCAAGTTTCTTTACCATAGCTCTTTTAAACAAAGTGGGGGAAAATGTGTGTTTCATGAACTTTCTGAATTTCATTTCCATATTTCCAAAACATTTTCAGTAAGTTATTCACATTCATTATAGAAGAAAGTCAGAGTCTGCAAAAATTCAGGAACAGCTGAGACAACTGTAGAGGAAACAAATATAATGCCTGGTAGAAGCACAATAAATCCCACTGATTTCTTCATCAAAGTTACACATATGATAAATGTTTCATACCATATTGGTTCTGCATGGATATGTCAGTAGTTTATGCCTCTGTACCCTAGACTTAAGGAAGAAGAATTCACAGTTTTCAGTTTTGACTGCCACAGATCAAGAAAGCTGAAGCAGAGCTAGAGTTTATCTAGAGGACAGTAACAACAACAATCAGAAACTCAGTGTAGCTGTTAGTCTCTTGCCCTGTTTTGTGTTTAACCACTCAAAAGGCAGAAGTATCCTGGTTTAAGACAGAACAAAACAAATCTTTCAGTAATTTTATGTATCTTCTAACTGAATGCACTCTCTGGAATTAACAGCATGTTTTACAAACAGTGCCTGCTTCTAGCAAAAAACATCTAATGTTTATAGTTAATACTAAGGAATGTCATGTAGAGATGTTTTTGCTTATACTTATTGCTATAACAACCAAGTTCAGATCATTTTGTTATGTACCAAGTTGGAGGGACAGAAGCAGAAGAGGGTGAAGAGGTCACACTTGTGAGTAGGGGCAGACAGGGCAGGTGACCCATAACTAAGCAATGGGGTATTCCACCCCACCTGCATCATGCTCATTTTAAAAGCTGAAGGATCAGAGAGATAACTCCCTTCAAAGCCTGGCATCCAAGGAGGACTCTGTCCATCCTTCTGCCTTTAATCTTAATCTGGGTGTTCTTGAATCAAGTTCTCATCTGCCTCTAAGTCCCGTTCCAGTGGGTGATGAGACCACCATCCTGGGAATTTGGTATTGATTTTGTAAATATTTGCATACATTTTTTTTCTTATTAAAATTACTAATTTCTCGTTCATTGATAATATCTCATTAAAGCTGGGAGTAGGGGATTTACAGTTTTTACAGTGTTTTTACTTTTATAAGACTCCTCTGTCTCCCTTATGCTCTCTCCTTTCCCTGAGAAAGAAGAGGGGTGAATAGAAAACATCTGCCATTTGCCTTGTGGCCAGTTCAGCCTTGACCTTGACAGGAAGTAATAAATAAGAGATTTTTAAACACCTAAAAATTGATGTACACATCACAAAAGTTCATATGCAAATCTTGCAAAGTATTTGTGCCAGAGCTACAAAACACAGTGCCACAGTCTTTCCCTTTTTTCATCTTTCCAGCCAATATAAAAATGCATCTTTTTGATCTTTTTATATGCCAAAGAGGCAACATGCTGTATTACTTAAGCTTGACCTCTCTTTTAATACAATAGTAGTATCAGTGGGCATAAGAAAAAGTTCTTGACAGAATTATCTTCAGGCTATTATGTATGAGGCTATAAAAAAAGGAAATACAGAGAGTTTCTTGAGGGCCCATATAACAACACACTGGGTAGAAATATAAAGGCAAAGGATGTACAGCAATATTAGAAAGTGCATTAAAATGTATTTTTTCTTTATGCATCCTTGATATTAATTTTTAATATTTAATGCCAGGAAACACATTAATATGCTTGGTAAGAGCCTACAAGTTTAGATGAGTATCAGAAGATAACAGGAATTTAAGAGTATGATATGGATCCTTAAATCTAACACAATCTCATAAAGGGGGTCCTTATGTAGTCTTGGCAACTTTCTTCCTAGATAAATTTTATTTAAACAAATGTATAAAGTCCAAAATCCATACTACAAACCCTTAAAAATGTATACCTTTCTTATTTCTCATCACACACATTTTAACATTATACCAATGTTTTAAAGAATCTGTAATCACAATAAAAGCAACTTACAGCAAAATAAAAAGTCTAATCAAGATTAAATATTTCCTGTGAAAGACTTCAGGAAGAAGAGGAAAAGGAAAGGACATAAAATATTACATGATGTCCAACACCCAAGCAGAAGAATTTAAAGAAAAATTGCTAGAATTGCTCCATTTTGCAACAATTACATTTGGGAACACAGAATTGTCTTGAGCAGTTACCATCAGTGAATCTGGTGAGGAAAATGTAGCACCAGCAGTCTCCAATGCATGTCAAATTTAACATTAACTGTAAAATGCAGCCAGTTTCACAAACTAGCTAGAATACTAAGTTATAGCAATATCATCAGTGGATTAGACTGATTCCTTAGACTCTGCATGCAGATTTTCAACTCTGTTCTATTCTTCAGAGTAAGAAATTTTTAAATATTTTTTTTTCTGTTAGTAAAAGCTGATCTGGCACACATTAGACTTTTAATTTCTTTAAGTGTGACACTCTCTGAAGCAAAGTCACCACACCACTCTTGTGCAGTTCTCTATTTGATACAATATCCAGGTGACAGAGGAAGTTCACCCACTTATATACACAGAAACTTCTAGGTTTGGTCATGGCTATTACCAGTCTGGAAAAGATATCTTCCTGTGAGTAGCATTAGGCTCCTTAACAGACAATAACATACAAGACCAAGTAACAATCTAACATTTTTTTGTTATCCAAACAAGAGACACATTCATATGGAAAAGGAGGAAAAGTTACAATAAAATAACACTTTCATTTTTTCTACACAAAATCTTTTTCTGAAGGCTGAGTTTGCTTTGATTTTTGTCTATTTCATCCCTTCCTCCACTCAAAAAATACTTGAACAAGATCATTAGCCTTAAGGATGGAGGTTTTTTCAGCATTACTGACTGGATAATCATGGAAAAAGGTTTCAGGCTTTGCCCTGAATAGAACAAATCACAGATCCTAGAGTTTCTAGATGGAAAAGAACTCTTAATTCATATGCTCCATCCATCCTTTTGATCAGCTGATGATTCTTTGTAAAGCAAGGACAGATTCTTGGTTTTTAACATCTTGTAGTACCTACAAAAACTTTTCTCATTACTCAAATAAACCAAAGGGGTTTTTTTTAGCATTATCTCCTAAGGCTTTATTTAGTCAAAAGTAAATGGAAGCCTTGTTATCAAAGATTGCTTTTATGCTATGTTAATAAAAAAGAACCAGAATATTTATGCTGCTAAGAGAAATGAGACATTTGTTTATCTACACAACCCTTTTATTATACAATGCAAAAAAATTGCAAAAACTTTATCAGTAAAATATTTAAACAAAGCACATCTTTCTTTTTGATTTTGTTTACTAGGACAGAAGGGCAAGGTCTCCAACCCTTGTGCTTTCAGTTCTGCTAAGCAGATGTGTTCACTCAAGATCTCCTACTTCAAAGATTTTTCCCTACTATATTTATTTATATAAGTTGACAAAAGTTTTCTAGCTACCTTGTACTTAGAGCTACTGCAAAATACATTTTTTAAACATCATAGGAAAGATGAGATGAATCATTTTCATTTTTGCTTGTTCCAAAATATGTCATAATGACTTTAACAGTGCAAGAATCTCTGGATTACCTCTGGCAAGGGAAGAGGATGGAGGAGGGAAGATGCTGAGGGGTTTTTTCTCTGTATTAACAAGAGTGGAATCATCTGGAGTTCATCAAGTATAGGTCTGTTTCTAGTATCAGTATTTTGAAACATGCTTTATATACAGTATGAGGCTATTCAATTGGAAGAGCTTTTTTTTCTCTCAGCTTGACCTCATTAAGTTAATCAAATAGACCTCTAAGACACTCACAATTTTTTCCCTATACCTGCCATGTCCACATGACTTTTCCATCCACAGATTCTTTTTTTATGGCATCTGTCAGTGTCAGTCGGTGACAGAATTTTAGATTCCTTGAGATACTTCTTGGCAAAGGAATGGGATGATATTGTCCATTGTTCAAAATTGACAAAATGTGTGTGCCTCATAAAGCCATTCAGCTGCTCATATACATCAGCTCATACAAGATAAATGCTGGTAGAAAATAATTTCAGCCAAACTGTAGCACACATTGTGCAAAAAATAAAAATGAACCTGCCTTGGAACATTGCTAGTCCCATAGTGCTGAGAATCAGAATTATTATATATTCCTCTAATCAGTTTGTCCTATTAAAATGGCTGTGTTGGAAAAATATTGCAACTAATTGGAGGATTTTCAAGGCTTTCTTGAAATCCTGCAGATTTCATGGTACTGGAAGAAAACAGATACTTTGCAGTGGTAGCCAGGGCCTCTCCACACTACTGACACAGTAACATGGATCATTCCGAAGCTTTGCTGCTGTCTGCTCTGCACACATCTGTCCTGAATTCTAACTTAGAGAAACTTTAAAACAAAGCTGAATCCTTATTCTTCACCACTCCATGAGGCTCAGAAAACTTTTTCCCTCCCTTTACCATCAGTTAACATCCAGTTTTCCTACCAGATCCTTCCAGCACAATGACCAGTGTACTGAGAAAGTGTTTTGTCATCCTCTCCAGTTAAAAACATGAAGAATCTGCCCTAGAAAACACTTCATTGGACATATAGGTCCTGAATAATTTCCATTAGCTGACTGCCATATTTTCTTGCCTTGAACACTATGGAAAAAGAGTCTTTTTCTGATATTATCAGTTTCTTTTTCAAGGGCTGGAACTCATAGAATGGCTGATATAGGACCTCTGAAGATCATATATTTCAACTTCCCTGCTCACAGAAGGAGCAACTAAAGCATATTACTTGGGGCCCTGTCTATTTGGTAATGAATTTCTCCACAACCTCTCTGGGCAGCATTTTCCAATGTTCAACTTGTTTCAAAATAAAAAAGCAAACAAATAAACAAACAAACATACAAAAAACAGAAAAAACCCTAATTTTTAAACAGCATTTTCTATAATTCCATTTGTGCCCATTGCCTTTCGATGTACATCACTGAAAACATCTGACTCCACCTTCTTTACATCATCCCATCAGGTGTTTATACACATCAATAAGATCCCCCCACAGTGAGCCTTCTCTTCTCCAGCATGAGCAAACACAGCTCACTCAGCATCCCCACAGCTTCAGGCCCTAATAATTTTTGTTCATCTTTGCTGAACTTGGTCCAATATTTCCATGTCTCTCTTTGCTGAGAAGCACAGTACTGGAATCTGTACTCCAGATGTGTCCTCACCAGCGCTGAGCAGAAAGGAAGAATCACCTTTCTCAACCTGCTGGCAATGCTCTTCCTAACACAGCTTTTAGTGAAGTTTCTTTCTGTAAATCTGCTTTCCAGATGGTTAGTCATGCAGTGACACTTGAAAAAGTCAGAATCTCCCCTGGCAGCATCACTGGTGCCCATGTGGAAGAGCAACAGCAGATAGTAATCCAAGGGCAGTTCCAGCCTAGGCAGACTCTAGAATGTTCCAGATTTAAACTCCCAACAACCAGCAATCCTTCCTAGACAGCAAGTCTGGTCCTCAGATGGGGCCTCCATCCCCAGAACTGTGGAGTTGCCTACTGCAGCCACTTGATGATACTCCTGCATGAGTTAGGCTCATCAGACCTGGTTGCTTTGCTGGAGTGAGCTCCTAGTCCTTTACCCGAAGCCAGAGCACTGAAAGCATTAAGTAGTTGTAGATCTGCAAGTGGGGCACAAGCTATCTTCCCAATGCCAGAAGTCATCAACTTCTAGCCTTTTCTGTCATGGGAGTTTCCATTTCCCAACCTGATGAACACGGATTCTGCTTGTCCCTCTTTTGATGCACCTGTGGGTTCAGGCTATTCTCAAGATCTCTGAGATCTTGAGTTGATCAATCCTTTTCTAGCATGCTTTGAAGAGATGCAGACTGCTGAGGTCCTCCTAAGGTTCTTTTAGCTGGGGACATCAATTTTTCACAGCTTCTTCAAGGAACAGAACCATCTGCCTCAAAAAGACAGGAACTTGTGATTCCTGCATCCTATATTTCACTTAAAGTAAAGAGGATGTCTAACATGTCAGCTTCAGGACAGGTATTTCCTGCAGAATGCAAATCTGCTGGTGATGCAGTACATCAGTTAATGGCAACAGGATCTCCATGGTGTAGCAATTTCACCTCATGTGTTCACTTACAAGAGCAAAATGGTTATTAAACTGAGCAACAAGCAACACTGTCTGAACACATCCCCTCCAGTTATAAACAGGCATCCCATGATCTAGTAAAAAGTGCCAATCACATTTTTGTGTTTTCCATTTTTTAAAACCAGCTGCCCTGACTGCCTGCAGCCTTCCTCACAGATGTAGCTGTCACCTTCTCTGACCTCTTCTCTGTGGTCTTTTTCTCTCTTTATAGAGTCTAAGCATTGTGAATATGAGCATCCTCTTAGATGCTGCTCCATATAATTTTATTGCATCCTTATTGTCTTTGTTTTTGTGTCTCATTGACCCCTGATCACATTTCTAACCTTAGATGAAATCACATGTCTCTTTAATTTCTATTTCCCCTGACAAGCAGTTAAACAGGGCTGGGGTGAGACTTTTTTTATTCTGCCTTTTTAATTCTGTGAAGTATTTTAAGATATGGCTTGCAAGAAGGAAAAAACAATGTGCTAAATACATCTGTTCTCTATACTTTGCACTCAGACTTTTAGTTTGAATATAATCTTACATTTTTTTGATTATAAAACCCCATGGTTTTATTAGTCATTGTAGAGCTGCTAACCTCAAGCACTCAAGCACTGTGAGTAAAAGCCCAAAAGTCTTACAGTGCAGCTCAAACCCATAAAGTCTAAAAATATATACATGAGGACATTCCATTTCCTGGGTTAAAGCCTTTAGGGTATAGTGAGGTCAAATCTTCAAACTTTTTGTGCAAACAGGACGGCTATAAATAATTCCCTTCTAACAAAACTTTATCTCCTTTTAGGAGCATGGACAATGAGAATCATACCACTCACAATATCATATTAAAAGGTGGCAATATTGTCATTTTCTTGCTACCAGGGTGATCAATTTGCTTGTTTTGCTCAGTGTTGGAGGGGTTTTTTTTTGCTGAGCCATGGTTTGCAGATAATGTTGAACCAGAATTTACTTATTTAATGTTTGACATATATTGGGTCACGTTCCAAAGGTAGAAAATAAACCTACAAAGAGAAGTTCCTTCAGATAGAGGAGAAATTAAGAGAAATGCTTTCTGTAGTTGTAGGGGTAGCTACAGAGATGATGCTCAACAGTACAGCCATTCAACAGTGTAAAAGCTGAGACTGATTAAGCTCCTGGAGAAGTGAGAGGGTGAAAAAAAGGACAGGGAGGGAAAAAGCAAACATGAAGCAGTGGAGTATCATTTTAGAAGGTAGAAAACTTGGCCCACATTTCATTTTCCACCATCTCCTGCTCAAGCTATCATGATTTGTTAATAGAATTGGATACTCAAGTCACGTACTTGGATGCTTTTGGAAGTTTTGCTGTCTCAAATGCTGCTTTCACAAGCTACACAGGCCCCCTGCACATGAATGATTAACTGAATGGCTGCCATCCAATCAAGGAATGGAAATTATTATGACTCATTTTGGGACATCTATGTGCACATTATGATAGCTATATTGCTTCTATAAGGCCAGACTCTCTTGAGTTATAGCAGGAACCTCCCCTTTTCAGTTATTCTCATGAAGATGTAGTGATTGTTATTTTCTAATCATACCTAAGCAAAGAGAGTGGGCAATGAAAAATTCAGCCTTCAGCACAAAGGTTCAAACATTTGCTGAAGATTCAGATTTGGAGAAAGCAGCTGGAAGATCTGCCTTCCTTGGGTCTAATCTAAGCAAACACATATCTCAATTGCAAGATATAAAATACTCTCAGACATCTTAATTCCTTCATTCCTTTGATTGAATCTGTTTTTAAGGGGTATCCTGTCTATGCTGATTCTTTTAAATAACATACAACTTGGAGAATCACCAGGTATAAAGGAAAAATAGTCTATTTGAGCTAGAGTCACAAAGTTATTTATGAGCTGCAAAAAAGAAGCATCATAAATTGATTTTTTTTGGCCAAGCCACATATGCAAGCCTGTATTAGGTGGCCAGACTCTCAAAGTGATGCCAGGGAAGTGTTAGACATCTCAAAGTGAGATTGAAAGCAATGAAGTCTCTGGGGATGGAACCATCTAGAACTAAGCAAAAAATCCTAAATCCTAATCCTGAATGTTGCCTGTTTTTTAAATTCACAGAAAAGCACCCCCTGAGATAGGGATATAGTGATCTACCTCCTCTATTCAAAGAAGATGCTCAGAATTATTCTTTTTCTTTCCAATGAGGGGAAATTATCCAACCATTACTCCTCCCTTCACCTTACATTGTAAGCCCTGATACAAATCCTCAACCAGGATATGAAAGAGACAAGCTTAAATTCTCTTTCTTGTCTGAGGACACTTCACACCACATCCTCCAGCTGTTCTGGAGGGCATCTTCAGCCCAAGACATTTATGAATGAGTTACATTCAGTATTCCTCTGGTTAAAAATGTTCTATTGCTCAAGAAAAAAAAAAACAACTAAATCAAGATGCATTAGAACAGCAAAGGCTAAAATAAAAAGTGATTCTTCATCCTGGTCTTCAAGACCACCGCAAGAAGGGAACATTATGGGATTCCTATTTCAGTCCCAGTGTTCTGCATTTTCCTCAGTGCTTGCTGCAGGTAAAATGTGTTTACCATTCAGGTTTTATTCATCATTCATTTTCTGTATACAGAAAGAGACACAAGTGCAGCAACACAGAATCATAGAATAGTTTGAGTTGGAAGGGACCTTAAAGATCATCGAGTTCCAACCCCGCTGCCATAGGCAGGGACACCTCCCACTACATCAGGATGCTCAGTGCCTTCTCCAGCCTGGCCTTAAACACCTCCAGAGAGGGGACATCCACAACTTCTGTGGGCAACCTCTTCCAGTGTCTCACTACCCTCACCCAAAAGAATTTCTTTCTTATATCTAGCCTGAATCTCCTCTCTTCCAATTTACATCCATTATTTCTAGTCCTCTCATCACATATCCTATTGAAAAGTCCTACCCCAGCCTTTCTGTAGGCTACCTTCAGGTATTAATAAGCTACTCTTGGGTCTCCCCTGAGCCTTCTCTTCACCAAGCTGAACAACCCCAACCCCTTCAGCCTGTCTTCATAAGGCAGTTGCTCCAGCCTTGCTCTATGTCACTTCCTAGCAGAAAAAATAGAATTCCTCTACATCTAACTCACTCTCACTATCAGTGAGCCAAGATTTGAAAATCAGCAATAAAAATATCCATTAACAACTGACAGAATATAGCTCAGCTCCTTCAACAAAGGCAGCACACATGGTTTGTAAGAGACAGCTCCCTTCTTTTTTTAACCACCCCTTAGTAATACATACCAAGCTACCCTATGACATAAAATGAAGCTTAAGTACAGTGGTTAAGAAATTTGAAAAACATCAAAATTCAGGCACACTTTATACCAAAGTAAATAATTTTATCCTATTTCTTCTAGTGTACTTAAGGAGGTAACCTAGCATCATCAAAATCTAGAGATATATTGTGCTTTGCTCCTAATTCATATTTGGAATATAAAAAACAAACCCAAGAATGAAAACCTTATTAGATTATTTTCAGACTACATAGAATCTTGAATTACATGATTAAAGCTGGAAACAGACGTTCTGACCTCAGCATAATTAAAATACCCTGCAAGTTATATAGTGAAAGACTGCTGGCTCTAGGTAGTGCTTGTTAAATGTGTTCTGTTCTTTCCATAAAAACATAATTTAATTTTCTGTACATGGTTTCAATTTGTTCAACTGTCTCTATAAATTACCAGTATTATATTTCGGTTTTCCTGGGGAAAATATAGTTGAATTTCACATCAAGAAAGGTTGACTTTTTTTTTTTTAATTCTTTTCAATTTGTTACCCCACCCTGGCTCAGCAGAGCTGCAGTTTTTCCTTTTGTAGTTCCAATTCAATGCCATCCAAATACAGGCTCCTCTTTGTTGCCATTTTTTTGTGCAGCAATGTCTCCTAGGAGCAGTAATAATCCTCGTTAGCCCTTGCACAACCTCTAATCAAAAGGAGCAAATTATTTAAGCTCATACTTCTTGGCTCTCACTCTCTTCCTCATAAAATTTCAGAGTACCTCAACCATCAGGAGATGAGCAGGTCTCTGCTGAGTAGTCTGCCCTTAGTTCCTCACATCCTAATCTTCTCATGCAGTAGGACACTGGGAATTCTGGCCCCAAATTCCCAAAATCCTTAAGTAAATCCATTGATATGAAAGAGACTCCCAAGGTGCTGAAAGTTAAAATATGCGATTAAGGGTTTTTCTGGATAATAGCTGGATCATTCAACACTATGTAGGACTAAGATCTGTGTGATTTCCTACACATTTTATTCCTCAATAAAATGTTACTTCATGTAACAACACAAGGATCTGAACCAGGAAGCTTAGAATGGAGAAGGAAATAAGATCAGCATTTGTCAGAAGTAAAATTCCAGCATGATTTTTATCTTTTAAAAAACCAGCATTTTTTTGTGTAATATCATGTCTAGTTTGTAACAGGTCCAAATCAGAGACTTCTTATCATTTTAGGTCATGTTGGTTTGAGCTGCATAAGGAAATTAATGTGAACTCCAAAGGTTCGTAATAGAAATGCTCATGAAGGGAGAGGTTTCGTTTAGAAATATTCCCCATGATGCACTCTTTCATTAAATAAATAAATATCTTCCATGTAAAAAAACTTGCCTTAGTCCTACAGCTGTTCGTTCTCACAGAACTGGATGTGATGTACCAGCCTGTGGTCATAGGGTACATAAAGAAAGGGCACTGAAGGTACAGACACAAAGCCCTTAGGCTGCTACTCATCAGCTAGAAAGTGTCAAAAGATTGTCACTAGAGCATAAAGCCAAAAACTTTGAGGTCAATTCACATTGATATCAACTATCTGTATTTTTGACTAAGTTTACTGCCTTTATAAGAGAGGCATAGCAGTACCTATCTCTATTCAGCATGGGATTTAAGGGCAAAACCTCTATAAAAAGGGGACAGGCGGGAAAAGGAACAAGCCTTCCCATAAACAAACTTAATTACCTGAGAAATATGGCAAGGAAAGTTTGGAACATGCAGGAATAGCATCTATGCACCTGACCCTGCCAAAGCAGAGGACCTGCTTTTCCACTTCCTAATGCTTTATAATGTCATGCTTATGTGAAGAGAATTGAAATTGCTTTACTCGTGCTGGTAGCAGTTTGTGCTCACTTTTCACAGAGGCAAATTATGGCTCATGATTGAATGGAGAATAAGGTGTGCATCATCAGGATTCTGCTTTGAAAAATTGAAAGTGCTTGAAAATTTCCCTCCCTCATCAAGAGGCTGAAGCAATGACTAAGCATCTGTCTTCCTAATCCCTTTCATGCAGGTACATAGATACATGTATGAGTGTGTGTGCATATCCCCTGCCTAACCAGGCAGGGGGCCAGCCAGCAGGCCCCCAGTCTTTCTCCTCCTCCTATGTCCCCTTTGAAAATGCAACACCTCGGTGGCACATCCTGCAGCAGAGACACCAGGAGGAGCATCCCTCAGGCCCCATGGGAAGAGCTAATAGTGGCTGCTACCCTTCCCCACTGGTGTTAAATAGGAGAGTGGGTGTAGTGGGCTGATTTGAAACAGCTGGAGAGGGGTCTCCAGTGGAGCCCAGGTGTGTGGTATTTGGGGGAAAATGAGCTGGAAAAGGGTTGGTGTGGGGCAGAGGCAGGAGATGGGGAAAAGAGGGGCATGTGGAACCTGCCTACAGGCAAACTGGGGGAGGAAATGGAAAGACTTGAGTGTTCAGCATGAGGGTGGTGATACTCTGGAACAGGTTGCCCAGAAAGGTGGTGGAGGCCCAATCCCTGGAGACATCCAGAGCCAGGCTTGCTGAGGCTCTGAGCAACCTGATCTAGTGCAGGATGTTCCTGCCCATGGCAGGGGGTTTGGAACAAGATGATCTTTAAAGTCCCTTCCAATCCAAACCATTCTATGATTCTATGATTTATGGAGAGAGAAAAGGTAGATTATTTTTGACCAAGGACTGTCAGGTCACCCCAGCAGTGAAGAGTCAGGATCAAACTTTCTGACCATTACATTTAGAACAAATGAAAAATAATTTCACAGGCACATTTCTGAAGCCTATGAGCTTCTTTTGACATTGCCAGGATTCAGAAACTCAGTAATGTTTTCCAAGATGTTTCAGGAGCTTGTTCCTGAAAAAAAAAAGATAAGAATATGCTAAGGGAAGATGAAAAAGCTTTTTCTGTGACTGATTTTTCCCTTCAGTAAACATATAACAGTCATAACGAGAAGAAGAATGGTCTTCTCTAGTTGACCCAGAGGTAAGTCCATTCTTAGAATACTTTGCTAGGAAGGTAAAGAAAATTCTGCAGAAATTTTCTGAAATGACTGAAAAATTCCAGGGTGCTTTCTGCCTAGTGCTTTGTGAAGCCACCGTGCCAAACAGGCTAAAGAGCTACTTCCTTTATTTGGCACTGATTCAAAGCCAGGTTACATCATGTATGACCTCTTAAGCTTTGAAATGCCCCTTCAAAAAGATCTCCACAACTTGAGTTTCCAGACTGTACCTCTCTTAACTAACCACTCTAGGTATTTTGCAAATAATTACCTGACCTGCAGATCCTTGCACAAGAGAGGTGCAACACTAAGCACCTCTCTTAGTATTACAAGATGGGTTCTAGTGGAACAAAGATTGGTTAAAATCACACTGAAAATTATTGTTAGCTGACCTATATAAACCTTTGAGAATTCTTCCAGTATGAATTTTTTTCAATGCAATAATAATTCAATATGCATTTGCAATAGTATGATTACAAAAAGTAAAGAAATATTTAATCTCTAATGTCCACTGCTGAACTAAATCTTCTCTGAATGGATTTGCTCCTTCCTAGCCAGCCTCCAAGTACCCTGACAAAATATTACTTCTGCAGTAACAAGCTTCTGCCTCTGGACAGTAGTTCAGAAAGCAGAGTGCATTATTACAGCACAGGGAAACATTACAAGCTAATGGAAGTCCTTTACCAATAAATTAAATAAAATTACCCAATTCCATCCCTACTATAACCTCCAGGATTAATTTGATCCCGTGTTTACCTGTTGAGGAATCTAGGCAATAAGAAAAAAAACCCAAGAGTTGATGTCAACAGCGTATCAGTTGTGTAGAATACTTTCTACAGACTGTCCACAATAGTTTACTTTTGAGAATTTATTACCCCAGCAACTTTGCCAAAACCAAGCAGAGCAGAGATTATTTGTTACAGATGCATACATTAGACTAAAGATTAGTAAATCTTATGCCTCTGGGGTGCTATTCTTACACCTACAAAGACTTGGCATGGGTCACAGGAAGGTACTTTGTGTCCTAATCACAAACTGGTCTTGTGCTGTTGTTCCAGGTGGCTCCTGACATCTCACCACTGTAACTGTCCTCCTTCCAGCCAGCTACCACCACGCTGTGCTGGACAAGAGACCTGCAGTACATTAAATTAATCCCATGCTGATTAGTGTGATTTTTCTACACAAGTTGCATTGAGAAGGCATCAAACATTTCCCATTCAGCTTAGAACTTGTCAACATACAGATCACGTACAGGACTTTGTAAACACAGAAAGCAATTGTTGTTCAAATATGATGGCTAATGACTTTCCCATCTGTTGGCTGCAAGTCCAGGGTAGTTTGAACAGCACTTAGCACAACGTGTAGAGAGCACAAACACCACCCAGAAACTGTCCCTAGTAACTTATCTAACAGTTTGTCCACATATACAGTTGTTTCATAAACCCACGTTTGCAGAATGCTTGATTGTATCACATTCAGCTTTCTCTGTAGATAAAAGTCTATCCATCTAAGCAACTGCCTTATGAAGACAGGAAGAAGGAGTTGGGGTTGTTCACCCCGGAGAAGAGAAGGTTCAGGGAGGACCTCATAGTAGCTTCTCAGTATCTGAAGGGGGCTACAGAAAGCCAGGGTAGGACTTTTTAATAGGATATGTGATGGGAGGACTAGAAGTAAGGGATGTAAATTGAAAGAGGAGAGATTCAGGGTAGATATAAGAAAGAAATTCTTTACAGGGAGGACAGTGAAACACAGGAACACATTGCCCAGAGAGGTTGTGGATACCCCCTCTCTGGAGGTGTTTAAGGCCAGGTTGGACAAGGCACTAAGCAGCCTGGTCTAGTGGGAGGTGTCCCTGCCTATGGCAGGGGGATTGGAACTCTATAATCTTTAAGGTCCCTTCCAACCCAAACTATTCTATGATTCTAAGTCTTGAAGAAAAATAAATGAGCATTTGAGGACTGTACATAATTTTTCATCTCCCAGTTACCACTGAACTGTGGTTTACTTGTAAAACTCCCACAGCAGGTTCTTGTAACTGACAACTGATAAAACTGAGGATTATTAAATATCGAGCAAAAGATTTCACAAGTCAAGGGAAGTGTCACAGAGTTCAGGTCTGCAAAATATATCCCATTTTAGCATCCAACTAGAAAACATGTACCTAGAGATAAAAAGCCTGAGAAGTACAAGTGATGACTTCCTGAGCTCATAAAAAGATGCAAAGATGAAATAAACTGACAGTTTAATGTCATTGCAGGAAGTCAGAGTCATTCACTGGCTTGGAGGTTACTGTAAATCCATAACTAGGACCTCCTGGTGGATTTTTCTTTGTTTCTCTCACTATAAATACATTTTCTGAAATGTTTGCTGTGCAAAGCAGATACACATTTTCTCCTCGGCCCTTTCTTCCTCAAGCATCAGGCATCCAACTAGACATTTCCATTCTCTAACTGTGTGTGAAACACCCATCTGTCAGAAAAAAAACAGGACAGGAAACATTTGTTTTATTTTGAAAAGATGTTGTGCTATTGTTTTTACTTCTAATTACATTAACTTTTGCAATGAAGGGAACAGGAAATGGGTGAGAAGAGGGGTCAGAAAGGTAAAAGCTGTGCATATTTGTTTTTAGGCAACGTTGGGAAGCTGTTTCCCATCTCCTCCAAACTCCCACAAATCAACTCTCAACTAATTGCACAGCAGGGTTTGTTTTAAGCTGGAGAGATTTCTTTCAGATGAGCAGAGAAAGATAGCAGTAGATGTAAAACTAACCAAGAAAAACAGAGAGTGATATATGTCTAAGCAAGCACAACCAACATTCTCACCGAGTGTGCATGAAGTTGGTGCTTAGGTGACAGAGGTAAAGGACTGAAAAGACAACTTCCATTTCATGCCACAATTTTGGTTATAAATTAGGAAAAATTAGGAAATGTGCTGACAAAAGATGTCTTTTATAGCAATTGCACAAAAGACAGATTATATTCAGAAAGTAAATAAGCAAATCTTAAGATCAGAACAATGAGTCATGAGTAAAAAGGAAAAAAATACAAATAAAAAAGTAAAAACAAAACCCAAAGAATCCCATTTACAAGAAAAAGATAGAAGCAAAATATAAAATATTGCAATGTGCAAAAGAAGACTGAGTTCAGAAGAAAACTCAGTTGTTTGCATATTTTATTCCAAAATTCTAACTATCTCCACCCATGTACTAATGTCCTTTCCAGGTAAAATACATCTGCACAACAATACCTCTAATAGACTTGCTGGAGCCAGCTGAACTCCCTTCCCTGTCACAGGCACAACTCAAGTAAGAAATCTAGATGTGTAACATATGGCCAGAAACTGGATTTTTCTGCTTCTTGGTGCCCAGGCAGATTAAGAGAAATAAAACAGGATATTAGATATTTCAACTTTCCATTTAACCTAAATTATATTTCTTTTGAAATAAGCTTTTTGGCTTCTTTCAGGGACTGGTGCCATCAAATTGGGTAAAACAAAGTTAGAAGAGATTTAACCACGACTCAGTCCCTCTCCCCCCCCTATACAGACACCACAGAAACAAGCATTTACTGGTCCAGCCTCTTTGACCAGATTCATTGCCAGGACAAGCTGCCGTAGCCTGACAGCCCATCCCACAAGTTCAAACCCCCACACAATGATTATCCCTCACACTAAAACTTTTACTCAAACTGAACTCTTTTTCACCATCAATTATAAAAGGGAAAATATCCCTTTGTCCTTCCAACTGTCACAGTAGCTCAGAAGAAAAGTAGAAAAATTAGAGAAGGCAAGTAAACTCAGTGGATTGCTTCCTTCCCAATTTATTTTGGAGCAGAAAAAGGAATTTTGTCCTTTTAGCTGTTAAGGCAGTGAGTGCAAGGGTGGCCTTAAAGTGGGGATCAAGGACAGCTGAACCCCAGTATTTGTATTATTTATGTATTTTCATGTACATTCATATGTTCTTATGCATGTTGCATATGGTTAAAGTGTCCTCAGAGCATACTGTGGAAGAATAAGTTGGTGTATCTAGGAAATTAAATTCAGGTACCTAGGATTTTGAGATGGTCTCACTTCTACCTGCTCTGTCCTTGCTGTCTTTACATTCATGTCTCCTACTTGCCTTTGCAGGAATGTCACGAGGAAGATGAGGGAATCCAACTTCAATGCAGTCCACCTACAAGGACAACAGGTACTTTTGCACCAGAGTCCTACAGTACCTCATGTGAGCATCATTATATCAGTTGTCACCTTCTCTACACAACTCCATCCTCCTGTCCACTTCACAGTCCCCCAGCCACCCTCCACACCCCTCTGAACCTCAGATGTGGTGTCAAAAACACATAGTTGGAGACATAGCTCATAGATTTTAAATTAGTCCCTGGACAAATAAACTAAGATATAGTGAAGAAGTTCTTGAAACGTTTACTACCATTTTGGAAATTTCCACTTGAATAAGATTTTCCATAAAGATACTTCAATAGATGTGATAAATTTTCCTGATAAATCTGATAAAATCTAGTAATGTTCAAGCATCCTTTCATGTCAAACTTTGATTCTGCTTTGCTCCTTCTCCATTTCTGTTATCATGTATGAGATCAGACAAGACCGTTTCTAATTCTTTCCTTCTTCTGAAATCTGTGATGAAAAATGAGGAAAAATTGTAAAATTAACAACTTTTCTTACTTGAAAGAAGTGTGACAATGACAATGGATGGATGGGATATAAATCTAATTTCCACAGAGCACAGTAGGAAGAGCAGAGCCCTGAACCCACAGAATCAGTACAACAACAGCAGTGGTCTTTTTAAATCTCAGACATGCAATACAAGTTCACAGCAAGCAGCTAAGGTTCATATGACCCATTAGTCTTTGAATGATTTTATTTTTCTAAGCTTTTGAAGAGCTTCAATTCATTGCTGCCTCCACAGACAGTTTCTGTTGTTGTTGCTGGGGGCTTTTTTCAATAAGAGCATCCTGTCATGAGCTCTTTGCTCATTTTATTGAAGGCTATTTTTTTTGTAGACTGTCTCATGGAAAAACTACATTTAATATTTTTAAATCATCCTTGGGAAGAATCTCTTTTGCCCCAAGGACACATCACTGGAATTAGGAAAAATAACTCCAGAGTTACAGCTTCATCCAGAATCCCACACACTGCATTCTCCTAAGGGGTCCACACTGCAGAAACCACAGAACAACTATTCTCTAATATGTTTTTAATTATGAATATTTTATTTTTACTTTACATTGTGGTTTTCTTGTAGCTTTTACTTCTGTGACATCACTTTTTCTTTTTTTACATTAAAAGCCAGGGGCAGAGGGGGGGCAGACCGAATGTGCCAGAACCATTGGGAAGGATTTTTTGGTTTAAGAGTTTGCAACCGTTTTTTACTATCCAGTTCCTAGTGATGAAGCATATTGCTCTGCCTCCCTCATAGAGCTATGTCTCTTTGGCCATCTGCACATCTGTATACAACCCAGCACAGCCAGTTCTAAAAGCATGAGACTCTTTAACAAACAGAATTCAATGATGTGTCTCCTTTAGGAAATGATGCACAATAACCCAAATCAAAAAGCCTGCTTGAGAACCTTCTCTTCCAATAGTTTTGCAGTGCAAAGGGAAGAAAACTCAGGAGAGTACATCACAGCACCTTCACCAGGAGAGCTGCTCCTGCACTTTCTCCTCTTTTTACCTGCCTTCTTGCTGACAAAAGAGATTGTCAGACACGTTTGTTCTGCCTGTAATAAAAGCCTGAATAGCTGTGGTCAGCAAGGAAATGTTAAAAGTCTGTAAATACCCAAGTGTGGTTCCCATCACACATGAAAGAAAACAAACGGAAATCTATCTGGAAAACATCTTCCTTGCTGTGCTTGAAAAAGGAACATCATGTCACAATGATTCACAGTTACATGCGGGTTTGGAGTGAATGCATGGTGAGTGCACAAGCAAAACCCCATTATCTGAGTTCCACAGCACTGACAAGGGGAAGGCAGGGCCATTAAGGCCCACATACGATGCCCCAGGACCTGTAAAGGGCTATGGGTCCATGCACTGCCTGCCTGCCTTCAATTGCACTTAGTGTGGGGCCCAGCATGTCCCCCAGCTATTTCATCATCTCTTCCCTAAGTACTCACAGCCAACAAACTTGGGGTTGTTTTTTTTTTTTCCTACTCTTTGTGATACAACATGAACTTTCCTTGTTCAGTTTGTGTTCCAAGAGACAAATGATGGGGAAAACATTTCAGAAGCTCTTTCATTTTTCAATGACAAATGCAGAGATTTATATGAAAGACCAGGAAAATGGAAACACTGACTCTCATCTTTCAGTTAAGATGAAAATTGCTACCTAGGTGAAAAGTGTCATTATTGTTATGAATCAACTGCATGCACATCACAGACATGTTTATTTTCAGTAACCTTTGTAATAATCATAGTTTCCAATAAGGGTTCTTTGGTTAACAGCCATCAAACTCTATGGGTGAGATTTCAAAAATTATCTAAGTAAATTTGGTGCCAGCTCAGATGGAAAATTGCTGATAAATGGGTGCCTTACTTCCATAGGCCCTCATTTTTCATTAATTGCAAGTGAGGTGAAAACAGAAATTCAATGTAGTATCACAACAAGAGCAAGAGAAATAGAGTGGCATACTGAACAGCTTTGAAGGAAAGGCTCTTTGTCACTGAAAGAAAAATTATTGCAGAATCTTGTTATTTCCTGGGATTATACTTTTACTTCACCGCCAGGAGACGGCAGAAATTAAAAAAGATGCCCTGCAAAGTCTCAGATCCTTCCTTTTAGTTCCCCAGATTCCTTAGTGACAAACTCCACCCCAATCTGATCTCCAGTATGTTTCAACATCTTTAAAACAAGAGGAAAGGCAGAGAGATACCATCAAGATGGGAACAGAAGGACAGCAGTACTCACTGCCACTGGAGTTTCTCTCTGCCTTACATCACAGTACCATTGTCTATTTTTAAGTATATACCTTGGAGGAAAGTAGCTAAATCTGTTCACTTGAGAAGTTCATCTCATCAGACACTTATGAGATACATTTCAAGCAAAACAAACACTTTCCACAAAATCTCCTAATACACATCCATCTTCAGGTTGTTCAGGCCTTCTCTCTTCCTCAGGCTTCAGGAAGTTCGTTTAATGACAGCATAAAAGCCTGTGTTCTCCTTCTGAAATGGGATTGAATAGTCCAAGAGAACAGGTACTGACCTGTTCTGAGAGTTAAGCGTTGGGGTTTTTTTTTAACAGTTGAGGCAGAAACAGAATTCACCACATGAGTCTTTCATCATCTGCACTTGTTCTCTGCACTATACTGAACACACAAAATGTCACCTTGATGCCAAAAGTCCTCCCTGGGTTTCACTCCAATTAGAAGTTCCTTCCTTCTCCACTAATGGCTGTGCAGAGAAATCTGTTTTTCTGTGAAAACAGCAGTGAATGGGGGCACCACTTCCTAGAGAGGACTGGGCCCAGCTAGGAACAAGCAGCAACACAACTGTTAAAGCAAACACCTTTCCCTGCGTAGATGAAGGGTTGAGAGAGATTATTACTGTGCTCTGTAGTTCTGAATAGTGGGGCAGATGCCACCATGAAATAAGAATGCCCAAATTATCAGATGCTGAGGCAGAGTATTTCATGTGACTCACTTGCACTGTGTCAATAAATGGGAATAAAGAATGGTAGCCATAAGCCCATGAATAAGGGTCTGCACTTAGGCTGTACTTCTTAATTAGTCAAAAATTCATCTATGACAATAGGATATGGGCTCTTCATTCCATCCCAAAGACCCTTTGCACTTCTGAGAAGCATGAAGTGCCTGATACATAGTGAAAGTAGCCCCTGTAGTATTAGTTAACACACCACTTGTAACATTTCAGGTCCTTTGACTTTCTTTTACTAATGATCACAAAGTTTATTATGACAGAATTCATCCTGAGTTCTAGATCTGTTCATTACAAAAATATACATTTAGCATTAAAAGCACTTCCTTTAATGGTTCAGTTTTCTCATTGGGGTATTTCACGAGTCTCCAAACTGCATTTTAGCAGTGGGCTAAAAAAATATTGTGCCCGTTTTATATCAGGAAACAACTATCTGCAAAACAAAATATTTCATGGGAACCTCTTTGTAGGTTCTCACAATTATTCCTACACTTTCTCCTGGACACAGCTCCTCAAAACACTCCAGCAAATGCACAAGAAGAGCCAAAAAAACAAACAGTGACTGGCAGGTTTTTCCAAGTGTGATTTTTTCAATACTTCGTTTCATTTTCTTTTGTATTATATAATTTGTTTCCTCTTATAATCATAGAATTATAGAATAGTTTGGGTTGGAAGGGACCTTAAAGATCATCAAGTTCCAACCCCCTGCCATAGCCAGGGAAACCCCTCCACTAGATCAGGTTGCTCAGTGCCTCATCCAGCTTGGCCTCATTCTCGTTGGATTTCCCATTTTCCACCTTAGCAGGAGCCTGCAGTGGGGGGGGTTTGGTACTAGAGAGTAGAGAGATGATGGTGTGCAGCCCCTTCTTGAGACCAACAGACTGCAATTAGAAGAAAATCATTAGTTACCCATTAGAGTCCCATTCTTGGCCTTTAGATTCGTGTGGAAAGATTCTTCCACGGCTGGAATTCAAAGAACAGGTAACTATCAGAGCTCTGTTTTATCTCAAGAGAAAAATGCTCCCTTCTAATTTCAGTATTAGATTTTGACCTGGGTTTTGACTTATAGGTTGCAAGAAAGTGTTAGAGATGCAATGGCAGCATAGCAAAACCAGAGAGCTGCTATGACAGGTGTATTATTTGGATGCTTTTATCCCTGCTACAGTGATGTGACAACACCAAGGTGGAAAATGCTGAGCTTGAGCTTGCTACAAGCACATGAAACTCAAATACTTATGGGCTGCTGCAGCCTATGCAAAGGGGAATATTACAACCTTACAAAGAGATTATAACCATGTGGGAAACCCCAGATGGCCTCATTCAGATAATGGCAAGTTTTCAGCTGGGAAATAAACAACCCTATGAGAATGAACCTGGAACATTTGTGAAGTACCCCACACACAGTGAATCTGGGACCCTAAAGAGATTCCACTTCCCCCAATATTTCCAGTTTGGAAAAGATTTCTGGAAAAATCTCCAGCATAAGAAGACAAAATTGGTCTGGGAGAAAGCAGTGGAAAAAAATGAAGCTATGATTTTTTTTTCAGTGCTAATATTCAAAGCTGCACCTACCTACTGATATATTTTGACTACAGGGGACAATTTCTAAGCACTTTCCAAAAGTTTTAACTGTGCATTTATCCAGAATATACCATCAATTTCTAGTAAGTTAAGATTGCCAAGTCTAGAATGGCTAGATCAAGGATTTGAAATCCAACATTTACAACAATCTGACTGGGGTACTGACAATAATAAATTTTTTTTTTAAAAAAAGTTAAACAAAACCAAAAAAATACCCCAATCATATTTGTTTTACAGATTTTATTTCTTGAGCCAAAAATTATTGTAAAAAGAGTTGGATTAGTAACCAGGAGCCCAAACAAGATTATTCAGCTTATTTTACTGCTTGTGTGGATGATACTTTCTTTTTGTCTTCATCCAGCAGTGGGAAGTGCTTTTTATCATCTTCTGGTTTGGAAAAAGACCCAAGCAGCGAATGTAAAAAAAATATATTCTCCAGTAGCTGCAGCGTGATTAATTTTCCACCCCACGAGATCACTGTGAGTTTGAAAGCACCCCAGAGCTTTATTTGCTGCATTATAGTCATCAAGGATCATAAAGCATCTTCTTCCTTCCGCACCACTAACACTTCAAAGAGCCACTATGGTTGAGTGGAATGAGCAGAGGGTTGAAAACCAGGAAATTTTTATTATAAACCTAAAACAGCTTGTGACTTGTCTTTGGCCTTGGTTAAATAATGCTGGACGCAGTGCTGTGAAGTAATACAGTCTCTCCACTCCAGCTGCAGAAATCCTAGACTCTGGCACATGTAACACCCAGACATTGATATCTGCATTTTAAGAAATGGAAATAAAATACACTGTTTTTTCATCACATGCTTTGGAGTTCACTGAGGAAGAGAAGAAGGTAATTGCGCAACATTTTGATTTGGGGTCTTTAAATAATTTTCAAGAGGGAAATTACTTGGTATAGTCATTCTGCATCATTCTTCCCAGATAAGCACATGGAATTCCTGCACATTATTTTCTCCTGTTGCTATACAGAATGTTGACTTGGAGACTTCTTCTTTTTCCACAGTATTAGGACAATCCAGTCCCAGCAACAGTAAATAAAAAACCCTAGGGTATAGGCTACTTCCCCAACTCCCTGTAAGAGTAGCCCTCCATACCTGAGAGATATGGTGGTTCCTCAGACATACTGTGGTACTTCAAGGAACCTAAACCCCCCCAAAACAGTAGCAACCCTGATCTTTTTAGAAGTTTGTAAGCTAACCCAAAAGTTCAGCTCTTCCACAAGAAGAACTTCTGCAGTTCTTCATCTCCCATGACATAAAAGCAGCTTGCCCAAATGGAAACTCACAGTGTGCAAGTCTGTCCTGGGACTGAGAGGGAAAGGGTGAAGGAGGGTGGGTGGGACCATGCTTTTACTGCAGCTATGGAAACAAGCTAGAAAAAAGAGTAAGCTTCCAAATTGCACCATTAGGATGGTACTACTCTTGAGGTGACTCCAAAGAAAAACAGTTCCTAATGGGGAATGTATAAGAGGGGGAACATGAGGGAGAACAATGTTCAGATACTGTCTGCTGGGTCCTTGCAACTTTTATAGAGGTGCAGTTTGGAACAAGGACAACAGATTCACTGCTCTCCAATGCTGTGGACACAGCCACACAGAAGCCATCAGAACTGCAAAATTGGACAAGACTTTCCACTTCCAGTTTTCAGTTTCAAGATCCTAGGACTGACCTGTGTCAGTCCTAACCACAGCTGTATCAGAAAGAAACAGATAAGTGAATATATTCAAGACATAACCTTTGGCATAGCTTTTAAGAAAATGTGCTTCTCTTTAGCATCTTCTGGTTCTGCAATTGATTAATTACATTTTAGACATGCTGTCAGGTGACATCTAAAATAATTGCACAAATAATTATCTGCGTGTTTTTCAGGATAGTTTGATTTAAATAATAAAAACACTTATGCCATCTGAAGTTAAGGTTCATCTGCATTTATTTTTTTATTATGCAGACTCTTTCTCCACTTATTTTTACTCACATTTTTCCAGCTCCTTGCTTCGCCTCATGACTATTCGAGAAACTAGCACTGGCTGCACAGCTTTCAGTGGAAATACCAAATAAAAACCTGCAGTGCATGGAATATAAAGCACAACTCTAGCAAAGAGAGTTTCTGAGATGTATTTCTCCTGTGTACTTTCTTATCAAAAATATTAATTCATACAATCATAGAATGGTTTGGGTTGGAAGGGACCTTAAAGATCATCTAGTTCCACCCCCCCTGCCATGGGCAGAGACACCTTCCACTAGACCAGGTTGCTCAATGCCTCATCCAGCCTGGCCTTAAACACCTCCAGGGATGGAGAACCACAATCTGTCTGGGCAACCTGTTCCAGAGTCCCTCCACCCTCACAGTAAAGAAATTCTTTCTTATATCCAGCCTAAATCTCCCCTCTTCCAATTCGCATCCATTACTCCTAGTCCTGCTATTAAAATGCACTACCCCAAATAAGGGTTGAAGAAATTGGGTAAGAAGTAGTATTAATCTTCACATACCGGGTGCATCTTGCTGATGGACTATTTGTATAGCTCCCTGCTATACAAAGTCATCCCTTTAGTTTACTTTTTTTTCACTTTATCAATAATCTGAGGTGACGAATTCAACACCTCATAGCACTGTCCTTACGCCTCTTGTTCTCAGAAGGCTGTCAATGCAAGCCACAACCACTGAGCAACTACACTCAGTGTGTCACCCTGGCACTACCAGCTGAAGACAGCATTGCACTGTTCAAACGGATTAATTTCCTTCAGACAGACTTTGCTACCACTCTCTTTTCCAGCTGGACAGAATAATCAGGTTGTCTCACCCCAGCCAGCAGAAGAGTTTAATCCTGAAGCCCTCGATCTCCTATAAATCTGTCTGCAGAGAGCCACTGCTAGAAATTCTTTTTCATTTATGTCATATCTTGTAAAATCTGTTGAGCCTTCTTCGAGCATGTGTCTGCTTTGACTTTTCCTGAAGAACAGTCTCTTTCTGGAGGGAAAATCTGAAGCTTAGGGTTTATCTTTCCATGTACTCATATAGGGCCATTGTGAAAGTCTCTTTTCTCATGGGGATATTTTCCAATGAGTCAGACTTGCTTTCTCTGGATTGACAAGTTCTGACAGCAAAGCACTAATGCTATCTTGCAATATTAGTCAACTGGACTCCAACTGAAAGCTGAATAAAATGTCAGACCTCCATCCTGAAGCTGATTCCCAGACAAGGCTCCCATGAAAGGCATGTGGCATTTCTTCTTGAGTAATCAAGAGGCACTAAAAAGAGCAGGCATGTCTTTGAGTGCACAGGAACTGGCAGTTGGGCACAAAGAATTTCCTCAGTAAAATAACCCTGAAACTTATTTCTGTTCAAAATACAAGAAACAGCACAAATGCAGTCTTTTTTACTATAGTGATCAGACAAAAAAAAAATCAATAACTCATTCCACTTCACAATCAAAGGCAATTCGTGACAAAAAGAGTTGGCCAAAAAAAAATCTGAAACATCTTTTTCCTTGTTTCTATCATTGCAGCTCAACACAAATAAATGAAACAGCTGAGCTGAAAGCTATAAAAGCAGCACTTCCTTCACAGGGAAAACTGAAGAGAAAAATACAGTAAATTATCTTAATTGCTAATTCATGCTGGATCTGCACCAGGTCTGTACTAATGTCTTCCTGTTCTAAATAATTTCTCTCTTTCTTATCAAGCTTCTTCCTTTCTGAGAACTTTCAGCATTTATGTCTATGTCATATCCACTTCTGTGTTTGAGATGTATTTCTGGTATCTAAATAGGAAAACAAAGTGTCAAATTATTCAAAAAAGGAATTCTTAGAATCAAAAAGTCTCCATTAAATATTGTAGCTCTTATGTTTTGCTAGAAGATCGAGAATTTCATTAAAGAGAATCAATCAAATTCTTTAAAGCCGAGAGTAATATTATTCTTCCCAAAAGAATGAAACAGCTGGCAGAAAGAGAAAAAAAGAAATAGAGAGAAAAAGAGAAGAGAAAAAGAGAGAAAACTAGCAAACCTGATTGGAAACCTGATTGATCACATCTGAGATCATTCCATTAATTCCAACCAAAAAATAGTCACATCAGTTATGCTGACTTTAGAACTGATGATGCTGCTGAAAGAAAATCATGGTTGCAGGTCCCAAGAAGCAGAAGTAGAGTTCAAATACCTGCTGGACAGCCAAGAATTCCGGACTGCTGCAAAAAAGCAGAGTGTCAGGGAACATGACAGGGCAAAGAGCCACTCGGGGTCTGCCATCTACAAGTGCCTTTCTTCTGGCCTTGTCAGGGAATGGAGAACATCCCACATCTACAGTATGGATCAGCAGGCTGTGGTTATGTTCTTTCCTTGGTGTTCTCAGAGAAGAAGTGGACAGTTGAGCAGATACAGCAGCTCAGAAGAAAGCTGTGGATTTCAGGGACTACCAGTCAGAATTAAGCTTTGGAAGTTGTCTTTGCATAGGATCAACATTCACATCTGTCTCACGTATTCATGTAGTCTCTTTTCCTCCTGCACATGGACACCTCCCAGCCTTGTAATATTTAATTTGACAGCACTTTTTTCTCCATTTCTATGTAGCCTTTCCTTGAGCAAGTGGAGCAGAGATATTAAAGGCTGCAGTAGGAAAAGAGGGAGGAGAATTGTTCAGCACCAAAGCCTTGCTATTTGAGCTTCAGAAGCATCTAGGTATAGGTGAAATAAAAGAAGCTGGGCCCTTCCCCTTCTTCTTCCCCTCTCCTCTCCTC
>VZTY01026162.1:1061-34721 GCA_013400935.1 Turnix velox
GGCAGGTTACGAGCACCCATCCCCTGTCCGGAGTAGGGTAGGGGGGGCACAGCCCTAGTGACACCCCCCCCCACGCCGTGCCTTTGGTTGATTTGGGTGTAAAAAGGCGTTTTCCAGGTTATAAACACCCCGCACTGATGTGTGGCACACATGGCCACCACCAAGGGGCTGTCTGGGTGCTGTGGGCACCTCACCGGGCTGAGTGGCCACCTCGGGATGGTTGGTGGTGAATGGTGTTGGGAAAATCACTCTTGAATGAGATCGATGTGTTCACAAAGGAGACAGAGGAGTCTGAAAAAGAATTTACTTTATTCCAATAAAATGACCCCCTCAGGTGGGGTCTCTCCAACTGCTGGAGGACACAGTCTCCTTTGATCCTCATTTTCCACAAATGTCCCTGTCCCTTTCCCCCAGGCTCCAAGGGAACTGGGATTTACAGACACCCCGATGAAATGAAAACCAAACTCTTGTCACTGATACCTAAGACATGTTTGAAATTGAAGTTTGGTTTTGGTGACATTTCCTCTCTGGAGGTGTTTAAGGCCAGGCTGGACAAGGCACTGAGCAGCCTGATCCAGCGGGAGGTGTCCCTGCCCGTGGCAGGGGAGTGGGAACTTCATGATCTTTAAGGTCCCTTCCAACTCAAACTATTCTATGATTCTATGACACCTGATGCAATTTCCACGTGCAGACTGTGCCTTGGTGATACTTGGTGATACCTGTTGGTGTGGGAGGTGACACAAGAAAGACCCACACTTGGACACATCCCAGTGGGACAGGGAGTGATGCTCCATGTCACCCTCAGTGAACTCTTGGCCCGAATAACTCAAATCTCTTCAGCAATTCCCCTTTGTTTTCACTGACCTTGGCATGTTCAATCGGGATTCTATTCTCATATGAATAAAACCATCCTCAAACAGCTGTTGCAATATATTGGGCACAAACAGGTTTTTATTTGTTTATTCATTTTCTTTATCTCAGACAGGTTGGGCTGCTCCTTTCCCACAGTGTATAACCAAGGCTCAAAGAGAACCTCCCTTTCCCATTTATGCCCAAATCTCTCTTCTTCTGCCCCAGCAGCCAGGGCCCAGATGTTGTGGCAACTTCAGCAGTGTCCCTGAGCCCCTCCACACTGCCTGAAGCATCACTCACAGAACCCTGTCCTTCCCTCCAAGGTACAGCACTATGTCTGCTGTTGTATGAAAGGTGGTGAGTCTGGAAAACAACACGAGTGTGTTTTGGTCCTCTCAGCAGAGCCTGCAGCAGGGTGGGAGGCAGAGGTTAAACACCATGACCCCAAGTCATCACTTGATGCATCCACTTCCTGCAGATCCTCATCTTACCTCCATATTCTGGGGGATCCCACCTATAAATTCTGTAATTGAATGTACATCCATAAAGGTTACATCTAAAATTCAAGTAGTAGGACAAGCTGATGTTCACTTCAAGACTCAGAGTGTCAAAATCCAAATGGTGGGACAAGTTGATGTGCACTTCCAGACTCAGGAAAAATCTGCAGCAGGTTTCTGCAGCAGGTTCTGCAGCATCCACTTCCTGCAGAACTTCATCTTGCCCCCATATTCTGGGGGATCCCACCTACAGAGTCCATATTAGAATGTACATTCATAAGGGTTACATCTAAAATCCAAATGGTGGGACAAACTGATGTTCACTTTGAGACTCAGGATGTCAAAATCCAAATGGTGGGAACAAGTTGATGTGCACTTCAAGACTCAGGATGTCTGAAAGATCCTCTGAGTAGGTAGGTTTTCTCTCACTGAGCTTTGATCATCTGAAGGTCTGGTCAGTGTGAGTTGGTGGCCCAGCTGAGACACCAGCAAAGACAATTTCCAAAGGCCAGTCATCACTTAGAGAGGACACTGTCTCCCAAAGATGGAGATTTACTTTGCCAGAAGCAAAGATGCACAGAGGTGTCAGAAGAGGACAAGGTATGTGGGGATCATCTTCCCATCATCCCTTCCCTGCCACTCCCTGGGGCAAAAAGAGGGATTCACTCTTCATCCCATGGCTCCTGTGGTGCCCCTGAAGCTCATGAGACCATCAGAGTCCTGAAGTTTCTTTCTAAAATCAGTAGGATTCTGAATGGGACATAACAGAGTCTGTGGCTGTGCAGAAGACCCATTCCCAGAAGCAAAGGAACACATCATTGTTGGGATACCAATTGTACAGGAGCCCTCTCCCCCCCAAAACCCTTTTTACACTTCAAAATAATAATAATAAAGAGAAAAAAACCCAAACCGCTTGTTTACAGCAGAAAATTAAATTCCGCCTATAATCCAGAGCTGGATTTTGTGCTGCAGGCACTAGGCAAGTTTCTTCATATGAATATTTTGTATCTTTTCTCTGGCTAAAAGAAATGTGCAAAATGTTGTAATGTTGCATTGCTTTCCTTTGGACATTCCAGGCTTTTGCTTAAGCTTCTCATAAAAGCCTATTTTCAGTGTGGGGAGGGGGGAGGAGGAGAAGCAAAGCTGCCTCCAGTCTGCTGAGAGTCAATAAAGTCATGGAAAACCATAAAACATGGCAATGATAACAACAGATGATCTGCACATTACAAAGGGAAGAAGATGGGGATCAAGCAGAGCTGGAAGGAAATGAGTAAAAGCCAAAATAAGACTAATCCTAGCAAAGAGCCAAGGTTGAATCAAGACGTGTTTAAAGTGTCAATTTATTAAATAACCTCATTTTCATGTCTTACAATTAAAAATAGTTGTGGTCAGTCGTGTTGAGAGGCAGGAAGCAGTTGGAGTCCTCAAGTCTTCAACTTCCAAGTTTTACTCTTGGAAAGGAAAGCAGCCTGAGCCACTCTGTCCTGTGCAGGGACCCACATGGGGCTCTGTGGGGCTCAATTCCTTGTTGCCCTCTCAAAGCTCTTCCCTTCTTGGCTTTTAAGACATGGAGGATTGTACAGGGAGTGCTCTGGGTGGGAGACAGAGCAGCAGCAGAGCTGCCAGGCTGATGCCAACCCTGGCTCCTACTCAGAACATGGAGTAGGATGCAAAGCCCTCTAGAGCTGCTCAGAGGCCCCATGGTCACTTCAGTGCATTTTAGGGTCACTCTCTTGCTTTAGAAACCCTTTAAATCAGGTGTTTGAATCACCAGCTTGAAGCATTAAAAATAACAGGAGCCAGAGCACTCTTTTTCCTCTCCAAAATACCCATCAACCCCATCAGCGACCTGGCTGAGTTTAAACCCCACCTGACATGAGCTTTCAAATCCCAGCCTTTGATTCAAAGGTGCATTTGAAATTATTTTTAATTAGCTTGCATTTCCTTTTCACAGAATCACAGAGTGATTCAGGGATTGGAAGGGACCTGGAGAGATCATCTAGTCCTATCTTCCTGCTGGAGCAGGATCACCCAGATCAGGTCACACAGGAAGGTGTCCAGGTGGGGTTTGAATCATTGAATCATGGTTTGTGTTGGAACGGACCTTAAAGACCATCTAGTTCCAACCCTCCTGCCATGGGCAGGGAATCCTCCCACTACACCAGGTTGCTCAATGCCTCATCCAGCCTGGCCTTAAACACCTCCAGGGATTGAGGGGGCATCCACAACCTCTCTGGGCATCCTCTTCCAGTGTCTCACCATCCTCACAGTCAAGAACTTCTTACTTAGATCCAGCCTGAATCTCCCCTCTTCCAATTTGCCTCCATTACTCCCAGTCCTGCCATCGTGGATCCTATTCAGAAGTCCTACCCCAACCTTTCTGTAGGTCCCCTTCAGGTATTGAGAAGTCACTGTGAGGTCTCCCTTGACCCTTCTCTTCTCCAGGCTGAACAACCCCACCTCCTTCAGCCTTCACTCCTCAGAAGGGAGATGCTCCAGCCCTCTCATCATCTTTATGGCCTCTTCTGGACCCACTCCAACAGCTCAATGTCCTTCTTATGTTGAGACCCCGCACCCTCTCTGGGCAGCCTGTGCCCCTGTTCTGTCACCCTCACTTTATCATCCTGGTGGCATGTTTTTGAGCTCCCCCATAGGACTTCTGGTGTCTTGGCTGGGACAAGCCTCCTGATACTTCAGGGCTCCTGAATCAGACTGGTGAAGAAAAATAATCATCAGTGAGTATCAAGAGGCTAAAAAGTAACCTGTGGATCACCTGCAAATGCAGAAACTTTGGAGGGGCCCCAGATGGCCTCAGGGCATAACAAGCTACATAAGAAGGGGTTCAGCCATGGGATGGGATGAAGCAGAGGTACATCAGTCCCAGAAGTATTTGATAAACTCTCCCAGTAACAGCAAACTACAGCAGCTGCTTCCTGCTGGCTGGAAAACTGGTTTCATGGGGTGGCACAGGGTGATGGGTCAGCTCGAACAGAGCCCATGCCTGATGGGTTGGTAACCAAGACACGCTTTTCAGTTGCTGTTAATTGAGTCTGATGAATTTTCCTCCAGTGGGACCTATTACAGGCAAAATACAAGTGACATCAGAGCCATAACTCATAAAAATCAAGTCCCTGAATTACATCTGAGAGCAATATGAAAATGCAAGTGGTATTTCAAATGGTATCAAATAACTTTCTGTCATACCTTATTAATGCTGCAGAGCTAATAGAAACAGCTATATTATCATCCTAATGTCATTATCCATCCATAATACACAGGCGTGCATACACACAAACAGTGTGTGTAATTACAACAACATTATTTTGTTCACACAGCCTGAAAAATGTGATTAGATGGTGGCTCCGAAATGGCAATATTCAGTCAGGTATGACTTGTATATTGGCTCACAGCACACTCATCTACTTATGTAAAATTATGCCTTGTTATGTGTGGTGGTGGCACAGACAGCTGTGAAAGAAAGAGGGAGCTGAGGCCACAGAGATCATTTCATCTCCTGTTGGAACGGCTGAATTGTCATTTCAAAGCTGAAACAGCGTCACTGGCCAGTGAGCTATCTCCAGCCAGCCTTTCTCACCTATAACACTTCAGAAAACATGCTAATTTATCTGCTAGAAATAGCTGCCTTCTTCCAAAATCCTGAATAAAATCCCTCTGCTGGAAATGATCCTAAATACCCCGCAAATTATTTCTTTTTTAACCATAAAACTCAGCAGGGGATGTCACCTGGAAGGACTTTAGATTGTCTTCAGCTTCCACATGGCACACTGGAAACACTCACACCAGCCATTTCACATTCAGCTCCTGTCAAATAATTTACCTCCACTGTTTTTAGGAAAAATATACATATGTGTATATATATCCCTGCTCTGTGGGGAAGGCTGGAGCTGGAAATATCATCTCTAAGAATGCCAGTCCATATTTACCCAAGTCAGTGGTCAAAGCAAGTTGCTATTCTTGGTGTGCCAGATTTAAATTGGTTTGAGTAAACAAGCTGACCTCTTTCCACTTAACAGGTCTTAGCCAACATAGCTCTTTTTTTATGAGAAAATGGGTTTTTTATATAAATTTGTGGGCCCCAGAGGAAGGCAAGCAACCATTTCAGAGGGAGCAGCCACTGCTGCTGAGAGCAGCCAGGGAAGGCAAAGGGGGATCCCAGGCAAGAGAGGCATCAACCAGACTCAAAATATGCCCTTTTCTGCCTTGACTTCATTTGAAACCAGGGGACTTCACCTCCTCCTTGACTCTGAATACCTTGCCCACATCCAATTGCTAATGACAGCTTTTGATCTTCTGGTTTGGGATTGATTTTTCTGTTTTTTCCAGTTTGGTTTGTGCAAGGACATTTGATGTCTTGGTTACCAAGGTCTTTTTTAACAGTACTAGGATAAGATGCAGCAACACAGAGAAAAGGCTCCTGCTGTCCTTCATGGACCTGCTGGGCTGATGGCCAGTCCCATGCTTGCAGCTAGAGGATGTAGGCTTGTTATGTCTACCACCATGACCCCCACCTTCCCTTTGCAAGCAGAGGTTCCCCTGTGAGCTCCAGTAGTCACTTCTATTTCATTCCCATGTCTCCATCCTTTATCAGAGACACAAATGTAACGCATCTGGTGAGAGCCCACCTGGAGTATTGTGTCCAGTTCCGGAGCCCTCAACAGAAGAAGGACATTGAGCTGTTGGAGCAGGTCCAGAGGAGGCCACAAAGATGATGAGAGGGCTGGAGCAACTCCCTTCTGAGGACAGGATGAAGGGATTGAGGTCGTTCAGCCTGGAGAAGAGAAGGCTCAGGAGGCAACTCAGAGCAGCTTCTCAATACCTGAAGGGAGGTACAGAAAGGCTGGGGTAGGACTTCTGAATAGGGTCCAGGATGGCAGGACTGGGAGTAATGGATGCAAATTGGAAGAGGGGAGATTAAGGCTGGATCTAAGAAGTAAGTTCTCTTCTGTGAGGGTGGTGAGACCGGAAGAGGTTGCCCAGAGAGGTTGTGGATGCCCCCTTGATCCCTGGAGATGTTCAAGGCCAGGCTGGATGAGGCATTGAGCAACCTGGTGTCCCTGCCCACACAGGGGAGTTGGAACTAGATGATCTTTAAGGTCCCTTCCAACCGAAACCATGATTCAATGATTCCAACCCCACCTGGACACCTTCCTGTGTGATCTGGGTGGTCCTGCTCCAGCAGGAACATGGGGCTAGATGATCTCTCCAGGTCCCTTCCAATCCCTGAATCACTCTGTGATTCTGTGAAAAGGAAATGCAAGGTAATTAAAAATAATTCCAAATACGACTATGAATCAAAGACTGGGATTTGAAAGCTCATGTCAGGTGGGGTTTATACTCAGTCAGGTCGCTGATGGGGCTGGTGGGTATTTTGGAGGGGAAAAAGAATGCCCATGGCAGGGGGTTGGAAGTAGATGATCTTTAAGGTCCCTTCCAACCCAAGCTATTTTGTCCTCCGGAGTGACAGGGGAATCCACAACCTCTCTGGGCAACCTCTTCCAGTGTCTCACCACCCTCACAGCAAAGAACTTCTTCCTTATCTCCAGTCTGAATCTCCCCTCTTCCAATTTGCATCCATTTCATTCAGGCTGAAATGACTGCAGATGACAAACACAAGGCTTGTCTGGTAATTGCTTGAGAGGACACAGAAGTCATCCCTCCTCTCCATTCAGGTGCACAAACCAAACTAAGATATGAGGAGGGAAAAGGAATTGATTTGTGCATCCAGCTCTGCCAAAGACTCAGGGATACCCACCCAGAGATCTGCCATAGCAGCGAGTCTGCCTTCTCCTTTGCATCTCCTTTCCTTACCAAAGTGAGCATTGGACACATTTCCATAGTGGAAGGGTCTCTCAGGTCTAACCACCATGGATTCAAGCCTCTGGGGATGAGAGAGCTGATGTGGCTTTTTTTTTTTTAAATCCTCTTGAGAAACAGATGCTTTGGCTCATCTTCATTATACCTAGCCTGATTTATTTTAATTGCTCTGGGTATCTGGAATACTACAATTGCATAATCTCATGCACATGTCTTTAAAAGGAAGCCTTGGCTGCAGCACCGGGAAGGGGATGTTAAATACGGAAAAAAGTACTATGCAAAGTCTCATTTATTTTGGAAATCACTGGAAAGAGTTCTGCAGAAAATTCACAGCAAAACATATGCCTCCTTTGAATAATGATTTTGGGAGGTGCTTTGCCATCAAAAGGGGCCTGAAAAATGGCAGTCCTGTGGGAAGATCTGCCTCACAGCCCCTGAATTTCAGGCAGGTCCGGGGTGGGGTGACAAAGAGCTGGCTGCCTGGCACCATGTACCTTGGGCATTGCTTCTGCCCTGTGGGAAAATAGCCAGAACAGAGTAACCTGAGGGAGAAACTCTTTTGAGCAGCATCAGTAAGAACCACAGGTGTGGGACAGCAAGAAAGGAGGTGGCCTGCTGGGGTCTGCCCTTCCCAGGGTTAGGAACTCTGTCTCAGTAACAGGACCAGAGTAGGACTTTTGAATAGGGTCCAGGATGGCAGAACTAGGGGTAATGGATGCAGATTGGAAGAGGGGAGATTTAGGCTGGAGAGAAGAAAGAAGGTCTTCCCCTTGAGGGTGGTGAGACACTGAAAGAGGTTGCCCAGTGGATGCCCCCTCAATCCCTGGAGGTGTTTAAAGCCAGGCTGGATGAGGCACTGAGCAACCTGGTGTAGTGGGAGGTGTCCCTGCCCATGGCAGAGGGTTTGGAACTAGATGATCTTGAAGGTCACTTCCAAACCAAACCATTCTGTGAAGTTTATTAGTGTCTGCATGGTAAGAAAACCCTCTGGGTTTTGTCATGCTATCAGCAATTATCATGCCAGAAGATATTTCTTCCTGGTCCTCCCTCTTATAGGGTCTGGAATAAAAGGCTCCAAGACATATTTTGGGGAAGTATTTGGGTTTTAAGCAGTGTGGATGTTTCCTGCATTGCCTTCTGCAAACCTCCAGTGTCAAACAAATGCTGAGGGCATTCCCTGTCCATATCTCTCCCAGGTGTTGCCATTTCTAGCTCAATGAACCCATGTACCTCATGCTTGAAATATTTGTATTTGCATCTGCCACTGCATGGAATTAAACTAACTTTCCAGGGATGGATCTGCACTTATGTTCTGTCATATCTTACAAACCCAGCTAAAGTTCTTCTCTTTGCTCTCCTCTTTCTTCTCATGATCCTGTCTCTGTTGGTGGAGATATATCACCATGGTTGGAGAGAGGCTGGAAGCAGTGTGGTGATGTTGTTTATTGAGATGTGAAGAAGAAGTCAGCAATTGGCTTTGTATGAGGAACAAGCCATTGAGACATTCTGGAAACCTGTCCCTGACATGGCAGAAACCCTTCCTGACTGTTCTGATTGGAGCATCTCCCTTCTGAGGAAAGGCTGAGGGAGCTGGATCTCTCTAGCTTGGAGAAGAGGAGACTGAGGGGTGAGCTCAGTCATGTCTATAAATATGGAAAGGGTGAGTGTCAGGAGGATGGAGCCAGGCTCTTCTCAGGGACCTCCAATGGTAGGACAAGGAGCAGTGGGTGCAAGCTGGAACACAGGAGGTTCCACAGAAATAGAAGGAAAAACTTAGGGTGAGGGTGAGAGAAGAGTGTCCCAGGCTGCCCAGAGAGGGTGTGGGGTCTCCTTCTCTGGAGACATTCAAACCCCACCCGGACACCTTCCTGTGTGACCTGGTCTGGGTGTTCCTGCTGTGGCAGGAGGATGGGACTAGATGGTCTCTCGAGGCCCCTTCCCATCCCTGACATTCTGTGATTCTGTAATTCTTTTCTCTTTTCATGGCATGAAGGCCATAAAACCTAGTGCCTGTTATCTGGGCTGGGATCAAGTGCCAATGTTAGTCTTTCCAAAAGACTTGCATTGTTTTCAGGTCTTTATAAGTTAAAGAAGGGAAAAAATGCAAAAGGAACGGAAGCAGTCCATCAGCCCAACGACTGGGGAGGAATCTCTCAACATGGTTCAGCTCTGCTGCCCACAAAAGTGCTGCCGAAATCAATGGGCTGGTGGCAGGAGTGCTCAGGAAGGAGATATATTTCTCCTGAAAGCATTGTTAAGGCTCCTTCATCCAGGTAATATGTACTCTTAGAGCTGAGCCAGACTTCTCCAGTTTTGGCAGGAACCTGCCCATGCTGGGCTCCAGGGAAGCTGCAGCAGGGGTGTGAAATTTTAACTGTATTTACATTTTGATCCAAAACACAAGCAACCTCAGCCAGAGATTGCCTTCACCCATGGCCATGGTATCCCTGACACAGACAGACCAACAAACCTTCCAAATTACAACAACTGCGCTTGGTTAAACTCAGAGTTTCCCCTCCTGGTGTTTGCTGCTGGAGGAACTCCTGGCTTTTATATTTAATTAAGGATTCTGCTGAAAGTTCTGCTTAAAATCACAAAACTTGCTGCTTAGAAAAGCAAAGGTGATTGCCCCAGAGGTCTGGGCAGCATTTCTGCTCCTATTGTACAACATTATTGATTAATCAAATGTAATGTTCACAGCTGTTGCCTGATGGATAATGTCTTTGGTGTTTGCCTGCATAGAATTATTTACTGCTTTATTGATGTTATTTATTTCTTCGTTAAGTACCGTTGGCTGTTCAATTATGTGAGACACAACTGCAAGTGTCGCTTCTCAGAGCCCCAGGGAATGCTGCCCAGACCTGAAATCTTTCAACCAGAAACTCTACAAATAAATCTAAAGATAAAAATATTTCAGCTGATGTTTTGAGTGAAGACCATCAAACCACAAGCATGTTAGATGTCATCTGGGGGCTGGAGTGCCACACTCAGAAGAGATTAGCAGTACTGATTCTATTGAGCACAGCAAAGAACTTTTTGCAGGACTGCATGCTTTATTTGTTCTCCAAAACACCCAAGAAGAGTCCCTGCCTTTTTTCCTGGTGGATGAATGTTTGAAATAAGCCAAAGGAAAAACCTGATTTCACAGAGCTTACATTCAGGAGTGCCTAACAGAGTTCCTTGCAAGACCCAACTCTCTGGCCAGATGATTGCCCTGTCCAGTGTCCCAGTGACAAACCGAGGTGTCACTCCAAGAACTCCCTTCAGACTCTCTCTTCTGCCCCACAGTTCTCTGAAAGTGATGCAGACCCAGGACCCTGCACACTTTTTGCCCCTGCACCCCACTACCCTTGTCCTCCTCAGATCTGCAGTCATGGCTCCTGCACTTGGCCTCACTGAATTAGACACTCAGCATCTAATCTTTGGGTCCACTGAGGCTCATGATGTAGCTTAACAGATCGAGCTTATCAGAATCACTTTTCCTCCTAATGTAGCTCATGCTGTAGCTTATCATGATCAAGTTTAGCAGAACCACTTTTCCTCACCAACACCAAGCCATGGGGGTTTGGGGACAAAGTCAACATCTTGAATTTTTCCTGGACCTCAGTCATGTCTATAAATGTGAAAAGGGTGAGTGTCAAGAGGGTGGAGCCAGGCTCTTTTCAGCAATCTCCAATGATAGGACAAGGGACAATGGGTACAAGCTGGACACAGGAGGTTCCACACAAATAAAATTAAAAACTTAGTCGGGGTGAGGGTGAGAGAAGTGTCCCAGGTTGCCCAGAGAGGGTATGGGGTCTCCTTGTCTGGAGACATTCAAATCCCACCTGGACTTGTTCCTGTGTGATCTGATGTGGGTGTTCCTGCTCTGGCAGGAGGATGGGACTAGATGATCTCTCCAGGTCCCCGCTGACATTCTGTGATTCAGTGAAACCAAGAGGCAGTAAGGACAAACTAGATTTGAGACACATTGTGGCTCTGGGCTATTTCTGAGTACTTAACATTTTAAAAAGCATCCAGCTACATGATTACATTATTAGAGAACTTGGTATTAGAGAATCATCTCAGCCTGCAAGAAAAACAGAGGACACACAAACTCTGCTGTAGCTCACAAATCACTGACGCTCCTAGAAGGGATCAGAAGTAGTTGCTCTATCTCCTTACTCATAAACCAAAAATTCCTTCTCTGACATCCTTTCCAAGCAGCCCTCATCAGACCCTTCCCCCAGGGCAGGAGAAGAAATAGCTCTGGCAGCCCCTGCTTGGCCATCAGTTCATTTGTTACTCAGTAGCTACTGGCTGGAATGTGTCTGCACAGCTCCCTATAGATCTCCTTCTGGGGCAGGGAATTAAAATTAGTGAGGTCTTTGCTACTGGTTCATTAAAACCACACAAGGTGACCAGTTGCCAGACCTCTGAGAGTCCCAGGGCAGCAGTATCTGCATTTTCTTTAGGATCCCAGAGAAGGATCCTAAGGTAGGGATAGGACTTTTTAATAAGATATGTGATGGGAGGACTAGAAATAATGGATGTAAATTGGAAGGGGGTTAGATTCAGGCTAGATATAAGAAAGAAATTCTTTACGATGAGGACAGTGAGACACTGGAAGAGGTTGCCCAGAGAGGTTGTGGATACCCCTGACGGTGTTTAAGGCCAGGCTGGATGAGGCACTGAGCAACCTGATCTAGTGGGAGGTGTCCCTGCCCATGGCAGGGGGGTTGGAATTAGATAATCTTTAAGGTTCCTTCCAACCCAAACTATTCTGTGATTCTATGATTCTATCAAAGGAATGCTTGGAGCCCTCATCTCACCTACATCTCTTCTGTGGGGCTCAGGTTCTGCCCATGCCCTCGATACACAGTGTGTGCTTATCTCTTTTTAAACTAAGACACAGTGAGGAAAATTTGAGAGAAATAGTAAACAGAGAGGAAGGATTAAAAAAAAATGTATAGGGAATTTGGTTTCTATTTCCCTCTGTTTCATCCCCAACCTGCACATTTTCATGCATTTCCTCTGTCTGGAGTCAGTTCTTCCTATACCTGTTTTTTTTTTTTGAAATGTCACAACCTTTCCTGTACCCCCTATGCCCACCATGGGCACCTTTCCCGTGGGGAGGCAGGGAGAAGTGGGGAGTACATGGAGGATTTTTCAAAGGGAGCTGAGGAAATCTTTATGAAGAACTTGGTGAGAATTTGGCACTTGGCACTCCTCCTGCTCTTTTGAAAGTCCCACCCTACAGGAATGATCTAAACAAATGTATGCCCCAATGCTGATAAATCCATTTGGAAAGATATCAAAGAAAAGCTTGCTGAGTTTGGAGACCTTTGAAGAAAGGGAAATATCCTGCCAACCTGATGCAGATATCTGTCTTGTTCCACCATGTGGTCCCCTTTCTCCTAGGGGTGCAGAGGGCAGCTCTGTCTTGCTGAAGAAAGAAATCTGGGAGCCAGGGGTACAGTAGAATTTGAGGAAAATTCAAATGAAAAATTAGATGACAATGGAAGTTGTTACTGTGTCTAAAAATATTTGAGTGAGTCAGATTGCTGAAAACAGTGAAGCTTGGGAGCAAAACCAAAGCCTCTTCTTAGTGGTCAACTGGCCCCATTCACTAGCCTGGCATCTCTTTCCCCTCATCTTCTTTATATCAGGAGAGTGGGAATTTTTTTTTTTTCAGGTCTATAATAGGTTAATGTTTAATGGATTGCCCCATACAGTTCTGAGGGCTTCCATGTTATCCAGCTAAACAAAACTGGAGGACAAATCTTGCCCTCAACACAAGAAGGACATTGAGCTGTTGGAGCAGGTCCAGAGGAGGCCACAAAGATGCTGAGAGAGCTGGAGCACCTCCCTTCTGAGGACAGGCTGAAGGAGTTGGGGTTGTTGAGCCTGGAGAAGAGAAGGCTCAGGGGGGACCTCAGAGGAGCTTCTCAATACCTGAAGGGGCTACAGAAAGGCTGGGGTAGAACTTTTGAATAGGGTCCAGGATGGCAGAGCTGGGGGTAATGGAAGCAAATTGGAAGAGGGGAGACTTAGCCTGGCTCTAAGAAAAAAGTTCTTTCCTGTGAGGGTGGTGAGACACTGGAAGAGGTTGCCCAGAGAGGTTGTGGATGCCCCCTTGATCCCTGGAGATGTTTAAGGCCAGGCTGGATGAGGCACTGAGCAACCTGGAGGTGTCCCTGCCCATAGCAGGGGGGTTGGAACTAGATGATCTTCAAGGTCCCTTCCAACCCAAACCATTCTATGGTTCTGTGACAAATTAAAAGTCTGTAAGACCAGGACAAGTGAACTGAAGATATCTGTTGCCCAGAAACTATCATCTCATGCTCTCCCCACCTCACAAAAGAAATTGTTTCAATTATGTTTTCACCTTCCCCCACAATATTACTAACTCTGGCCATGTGCAGCCAAAGCTACTGCTCCTCAGTGCCAGACTCACAGCTCCATCACAGCTCCTGCCATGTTCCAGGGGCTGCAGGGTATCCCATTGAATTGAAGTGTTGTGGGAAGAGAAAAGGTGGAGACAATGGTGTTGTCCATGACTTTTTTTTCATCCCAGTTAGACAGGCAGGTGCAGCCTCTTTCATCTGCCAGCCAAAATATGAATGGCCAGCCAGAGATTTCCACTCCTCAACAGGCAAATTGCCACTGTGTGAGCTATTTCTTATGTGAGTTTCTTCACTCAGTTGGTCTTAAGGTCCTGAGAGTCCTTCTCTCTTCCTCCTTCAGTCTCAACCCAGGTGGAAACCTGGACATTGTCCCTGTGCCCTCCTAGAGACTGTCCCACAAGCAGCTGTGGGGGAAACCACCAAATTCCTTAATCTTCCCAGATACCAATGGGAGAGCAGGCAACTTGGAGATGTTGCTTTCCTTCTACATACACATGTAAAGGTATTAGCCATTCTCTGTTACAATTCTCCTTGCCCTCTGCTCTGCCCTGCCAGATGTGAGACCACATCTGGAGTGTGGTGTCCAGTTGTGGGCCCCCCAGCTGAAGAAGGACAGGGAACTGCTGGAGAGAGTCCAGTGCAGAGACACAGATACACAGAGACACAGAAGGGGTTGGAGCATCTCCCTTCTGAGGAAAGGCTGAGGGATCTGGGGCTCTTTAGCTTGGAGGAGAAGAGACTATGTCTATGTCTATAAATATGGAAAGGGTGAGTGTCAGGAGGATGGAGCCAGGCTCTTCTCAGTGACATCCAAGGACAGGACAATGGGCAATGGGTGCAAGCTGGAACACAGGAGGTTCCACAGAAATAGAAGGAAAAACTTAGGGTGAGAGAAGAGTGTCCCAGGCTGCCCAGAGAGGGTGTGGGGTCTCCTTCTCTGGGGACATTCAAACCCCACCTGGACACCTTCCTGTGTGACCTGATCTGGGTGTTCCTGCTCCAGCAGGAGGATGGGACTAGATGATCTGCAGGTCTCTTCTAATCTCTGACATTCTGGGACTTCAGCTTTGTTGTTGATGTCTCTGGAAAACTCCCTATTGCTGTCTGAAGTGTCCAACATCCCCATGAGGAACTTGGGATGAGTGGTAGATCCTCCATCCTACTTTCAACAGGGCAGCTGGAAAGCCAGGTGCTGTAGTAACTCGGTACAGTTACTTAGCACACCTAAGGAAATGAAATAATTTTTTTTATTTAGGTTTGAAATCAACAGAAAACCACAGCAGAGTGGGTTTTGTCAATGCTAAAATTCCCACTGGTGCTAGTGGGACAAAGATTGGGCCCAGGCTACTTTCCTGCGATTATCAGGGTCATGAAGATTTAAAATTGTAGATTTCAAATTATGGTTTTATTTTTGGCTGACCTGTTTGGCCTGAGCTGTTTTGTGGTTTTGACTTTTGGGCTTACTTTTAATCATTAGTACACAAACTTAACCAAGAACAAAACAATCCAGAGTGTTATTGGGTTGGAAGAGACCCTAAAGATCATCATCTAGTTCCCACCCCCCTGCCATGGGCAGGGACACCTCCCACTACACCAGGTTGCTCAGTGCCTCATCCAGACTGGCCTTAAACACCTCCAGGGAAGAGGGAACATCCACAACCTCTCTGGGCAACCTCTTCCAGTGTCTCACCACCCTCACAACTAAGAACTTTTTTCTTAGATCCAACCTAAATCTCCCCTCTTCCAATTTGCATCCATTTTCTCCATCCTGTACCTACACCAAGGGGAGGGATAAGGAGACAGTGACAGCACTCATGCCCCAGAGCTCCATCCCCTCCCCAACAAGCCCCCATGTGGAGACACCACCATCATCCTCATCCATGAGGGTGACAAGGGATGATCCACAGGTGCCATGGGGTGTTTTGTTCAAAGAAATTTCTTAGAGACACTCATGCTTCGTACAGGTTTTGTCATTTGATATCAGTGGTGGGCTGTGTCATTCCTCTACGTTATTTTTTTTTCCCCTCCCTGCTATTTGAAGAAGATTTTTATCTTCCCTTCCCATCCTCCCTCCCTTCAACCCAGCCCTGTTTCCCTAGAACTTGTCTTTCGGGTCAGGATTAATTTTACACTGCAAGAAACACCGAGCAGAGCATTTGAGCTCTGACATAGGAGATCCCTGTTAGAATATTGCAGTTTTTCTAAATTAAATAGCAGGAAAAATTAAACCCAATTGTGGTTTGTATTCCTATGGAAAACATTCCTGCCCAGAACAGTCCCTCCATGTTAAATGACTTAAGTAACTGAAAACACAATAAATATGCAGCAAGTTAAAAAAAAAAGAAATTATTCAGGTTTTAAGGCTTATAACTAAAAGTGGTTTCATGTTTCGTGCCTAATAATAGATTACTCCTATCACATTTCTAACCTTTATTTCTAACAGCTTTGAAGTCCAGCCATATAAAGGCTGTTTGTAGAACCACACGAAAGTTAAAGCAAATATTACTCAGAGTGATTCATATGAACAAGAATTTGCAATGAAGGCAGAGGGTTTTTTGTGTCTGTATCAAAGGAAATGAAATGTTTGCAATATTTTCCAGTTGATAAATGTTGTGTAGTACGAACACTGCTGACATAAACAGACTTTGACCCCAAACAGATTGTATTAAGCTCTGTGGGAGAGGCAGCACGAAAAGAAATGAAAATAAAAATTAAAAACTAGAAATTCCTAGATTTCGGAATCTGCCACAAGGTCACTGCAGCCCTTAATTAGCTGAATACATTAAGGGAAGGCTAGAACATAGAGCCTGAAAAAAGAAAAGAAAGCAAATGTACATTTAATCCTCTGCTCTTTGCTTACAGATCACCCTTTCAGAACGTGTAACCTTATTTTCTTTTCAAATATCTATTTACCTTTCGGAGCTTTTCATGGCAAAGCTGCCTTTTCTCCTCCCCCCACTGTTGCAAAAGAAATTAATTTGTTGCTAGTTGCTATGCATTGGCAAGAATTCTGCATAAAGAATGCAAGCCATCTATCTGCATTCAAGATATAGTTAATCTGGCAGTTAAAATACTTTGGAAACATTTTGATGACTTATCTGGAAAAAGTAGCTTTGCATTTTCAAAGAAAAACCCAGAACTGTAGAGCAAGGGGACGATAAAAGATATATGAAGTGTTTGTTCCAAGAGATACTATTCATTTAGAGATCAAAATGCAACCCCACCCAAGCAATTATTGTGGAAAAACAAGACAAAAATCCTTATACAGCTCTCTGACACGCTCTTTATTTGGGAAACAAAATAACTGTATTACAGTTATAGCCTAATGGCTTGCAAGCTGTTTTATTAGAGTCAGCTGAATCCTGTTTAGCATAAAAAAGAACTCTGTTTGCTATCAAGAACACATTTACATTAATATGACTTTGACAAAGTAAAATAAAATCGCATTAAGATGATGTAAGTAGATAAGACAATGAAATCTCTGTGAGATAGTTTTGGCACACCAATTAGAGTCAAGTCCCTACAGGAAAAGAAACATATTTTTACACCAAGTATCCATGTGTTTTGAAACTGTAGAGTGGTCAAAATTAGTTCCACGCTTCAAATATATCCAGCAAGGGAAAAGAGAAAGTTTATTATCGTGATTATTGTTACTATTATTGCCTTGAAAGGTAAAAAAATATAAAATCTGATAATCTACATTTTTATTTGCAATAATACAAACAAGTTTTGTTCTCCACACTAGCCTGTAATCATCCTGATTATTGCAAGGGACTTTCCAATATAGAGCAGCTGAAAACAAGGTTTTAGATTACATGGTAATTTAGGAATGCATGAAAAGCCAAGCAGTCACCATAATAGAGCACTGCATAAACTTCATGGCTTTTACAGCAAAACACAACATATGTTTTGTGATTCATTCAAATAATCCTTCAATTTTTTTAAAAAATTTTTTCTTTTTGGTCAGAAAGTATATGGAGCTCCAGTGTTTGCCCTCTATTTTGGGAGCCTTGCTCTCAAAAAATGACAGCAGCCCTCACCCCCTCCAACTTTGATGTGTCTCTTTTTAGTTTGGCCATTAAAAGCACAGCAGTGATGGATGGTGATAATGCTGTGGATTTTATGAGTAATCAGCCCTTGGCAGCCACAGCCTTTCTTTTGTAGTGAAACTTTAATATTCCTTTGCCCATGCGTAAACTTTTCCTGCTTTGCCAACATTACACAAGCCCCTCGCTGAGCATTGCAAAACTCTTCTTTATTCCCAACTCAGAGCTTTTCATTTTTTTTAATGTCTATAAATATGGAAAAGGGTGAGTGTCAGGAGGATGGAGCCAGGCTCTTCTTAGGGACCTCCAATGATGGGACAAGGGGCAATGGGTGCAAGCTGGAACTCAGAAGGTTCCACAGAAATAGGAGAAAAAACTTAGGGTGAGAGAAGGCTGCCCAGAGAGGGTGTGGGGTCTCCTTCTCTGGAGACATTCAAACCATACCTGGACTTGCTCCTGTGTGACCTGATCTGGGTGTTCCTTCTCTGTCATTGGGATGAGACTAGATGATCTGCAGGTCCCTTCCAATCCCAGACATTCCTTGATTCTGTGATCTGAGAGGATAAAGCTTCTCATATACAGAGCTGCTGGGTGTGGGGGGAGACTCTGGGGGAACAGACCCTATGAGGGGACACCCAGTAGGGCACCCCACATCCCCCCTTCCTCTTCCTCCCCTTCTCACATAGCTTTAGGGAATTTATTGCAACGAACACCAGGTGTCTCTACTGAGCTGGGCTCCAGCTTTAAAAAGGGCCCTGCTACCAAAAAATAATAATAAAAAAAAATAATACCAAAAAAATTAGTGTTGCTCTTTCCATTGCTTCTAATTTGCCCGTGTGTGAGGGAAGAGAAGATATGGACACACAGATATTCTCAGGCTGGGATCATATTTTATTTTGATACTCCTCTGTCAGGCAAAGGCAGGACTTTTCCAGAGTTTGAAATAATCCAAATTCAATCACTTTAAAGCTGCTACAATATGCAAGTCCTGGCAGCCGTTTTAAATTAATGGAACATCAGATGTGCTCTGATCCTCTCCATTTCCTTGGGCAAGGGAAATTCTGCTGCTCTGCTGGGTGGGAGGGGACTCTAGGGCTATCAGGAAAATAAATGTCAGCTTTTGTCTGCTGATAAAATAAATGCATGTAGCAAAAAAAAAAAAGACACAATATTTATAGCTCCATAATTAAAATGTTTTTCTCTGAGCAGTGAGGATTATCTTAGTGACTTGGGCAACAGAACTGCCTGATCCACATGAGTGGACATGAAATTAAACTGAAGTACAAAACTGCTTTTTATTTGAGGTTTTGCAGCTAAATATTTTGTATGGGATGTGATACTTAGGTTTTGCACCTTGTTTGTCAATAAAAAGACTTTTTGCTTCTGCTTTGCTTTGTTTTAATTGAGCTGCCTTGAAATTACTTATTTAAATAGAAGGAACAGCAAAGCTTTGGAAATCTCAGCCATAGTCTTAAGGTAGGGCTTGGCACGAGGCACTGGGACTACCTGAGTTCTTGAATTGCCACCTGTAAATATCAACTAACAAACAGTATATTTAGAGAAGGTGAGTGCAGAGAACAGAAAATAGTTCAACTCTCTGCTCTAGTATGATACATACTTCAAAGAAAAAGATTAAAAGTCCTTGTGAGGTTCCAAACTTTGATTTTATGTTAAGATTGTCAATAAAAATATAAGAATGCCAGCCCTGAAAGCCTTGTCCTGGGGAATAGGTGAGATTTTTGGGGAATAAATTCCTATAGCAAGATGCCAGCCCATGCAAATGCTCTTGGTTTGGGGTTTACTTTGAGAGTGCAAAAATTCATCAGATTTGTCAAAAGGTTTGTAGATTTGGGAACTTTTTGATCAAGTCTGAGTTGTGTTTTGAGGAAGCCAGCCCTGGAATATGGTTTTCAAGATGCAATTTGGTGGCTTTGCTTTTGAAATACAAACGAGCCCAAAAATTCAAATTCAGGCTCTGAGCCTTTGCACAAGCTGTTGGTGAGTCTGGTTTTGGCTGGTCCATGGGGCACATCACCCAGGGCTATGTCCTGGCTACAAGGGCCCACGTTTCATAAGTCTTCTCATGCAACAAAAATACAATACAAGCTGTCAGAGTTAAATTGAACATAAGCTATTTCTTTAATTCCTTTTTTTTTCCCCTGTAATTTGCTTTATATGAGCAGAGCCTGGCTGCTTCTGCTCTAACTTGCATTGTCACACAGTATGTTTTAAGTTTTAAAAATACAGGGTTTGGAAGCTTTTATAATCTTTGATGTAAATGAACATAAAATCAGAGTTTGGAACCTCACAAGGACATTTAATCTTTTTCTTTAAAGTATGTATCATACTGCAGCAGAGAGTAGAACTATTTTCTGCTCTCACCTTCTCAAAACATCCTGTAATTTGATATTTATAGGTGGCAATTCAAGAACTCAGGTAGTCCCAGTGCCTCGTGCCAAATCACACCTTAAGATTTCCAAGGTTTTGCTGTTCTTCCTATTTAAATAGGACATTTCAAGGCAGCTCAATTAAAACAGAGCAAAGCAAAAGCAAAAGGTGTCAAATTCCATGTGTGCAACACTATGGCAACAAAGCTTAGACCAATGACTGTGTCAGAGGAGGAAAAGTAGTGACAAGATCAGGGTGTTGCAATAAAATTACAGAAAAAACTTCTCCCACAGTCACCCTGGAAAAGCCAGCCATCAGCTTCCACCCTCTCAGGAGCAGAGACCACTCTGAGCCCCAGCACAGTGAGAGCTGCTTTCTGGGGTCTCAGAAATGCCAGGTTTCAAATACTGGATGAGGAACAACCAGCTGAAACACACTTTTTAAATTAGATTTTCATACTGTAGAATTCTGACTTGATACTAAAAGGAGAGCATCCTCTTGCAAAACTGTGGTGTCCCTTCCCTGTGGCTACCTGGGGCAGAGGTTAGAGGCTGCCAGAATGTTCCCTTGGGATGGGCACTTGGAAGGAGCAGCAGATACCAAACTGCATTGCTTCTTTCAGTGGTTCCCAATCAAAGATAACAGTGAATTTGACTGCTGATGCTCTCCTCAGCCCTGAGCACTCCCCTGAGATGATCCTCCACCCAACTGCTGGTACCTGCAGGTGCCAGGAGGCAACCAGTTATGTTGGAGGCCTCCATACCAGTGGTGATCCTCTGGGAAGTTGTCCACAGCCTGCAAGTGCCCCTGTCTGTGAGCAGGCACATGTGATGGTGGGAAGGGGTCCTGGGCCCTTGAGGTGTCCTCTTCTTGGAGGAGACTGAGGGGTGACCTCAGTCATGTCTATAGATATGGAAAGGGTGAGTGTCAGGAGGATGGAGCCAGGCTCTGCTCAGTGACCTCCAATGACAGGACAAGGGACAATGGGTGCAAGCTGGAACACAGGAGGTTCCACAGAAATAAATTAAAAACCCTTTTCACAGTGAGGGTGAGAGAAGAGTGTCCCAGGCAGCCCAGAGAGGGTGTGGGGTCTCCTTCTCTGGAGACATTCAGACCCCACCTGGACACCTTCCTGTGTGACCTGGTCTGTGTGTTCCTGCTGTGGAAGGAGGATGGAACTAGATGATCTCTGCAGGTCCCTTCCAATCCCTGTATTCTGTGATTCTGTGATTTTGGTTTCCAGAATCCTGGCACAGTTTTTGTCCCAGAAGAAGAGGCTGTGACCAGCAAGAAATGAACTCCAGCATTAGCTTACAAGTTCTGCAATCCCCTTCCAGCAAATCTGAAGGTGACTCAGGATGCTTTCCAAGGTCACTCACCACTAAACCACAACAGAAGGAAAAATCAAGGTGAAGATCACCCAGACCTATATGAACCTGGCATTGAATCCCCAGGTGTGAATCCACTGGAATTTTAAGGCAAGGAAATTCAAGATTTGTCCCTAAGTAAAAAGTGCCAAATTAATAAACCAACAAGGTTGAGTTTCCATTTACTGCACACAACAGTCATCTCATTCAGACTTACATCTCCCACTGCAGTTGTAATTCAGTTTCCTTGCTCTTACATAATATTTTTATCTACTCTGAATGGAGTTATCTTTAGTTTCTTAACAAGCCCATATAATTCATCTGTCACAGTTTCCCTAAGAACAATACCTTGGCATTTCCTGCCTTTAATTTGGACTAACTCCTGTCTACAAGATCACATCAATGATGTTTCTGACACAGACAGTGACTGTGAAATCATCATTAAATATATATATTCATGATGTTGAAGTGCTGTTTGTAGAGATAACATCACAAAGTCATGTAAGAACCTCACCTCCACCAATCTTACTGCCCCAGCCTAGCATGAGTTGAAGGAAATCCTCCTAAGCAGGTGGAGAAGACAGAGATGCACCTACACCAAGTCCTTTCCTAACTTTTACTGCCTTTCCTGTTGCCTGAATACAGGAAGTTGGTGGTTTTCAGGAGAAAAGCACCTCCTGGCACACTCAGCAGCATCTCACCTGCCTCAGAAACCCCTCAGGGGAGCTCACACCCCACAGACAGAGCACTGAGCTGTGCCCAGTCCCCAAGGAGAGATTGCAAGTGCTGTCACTAGTTTGTAAGGAAATGAGGCAGGACATTGAGCAGTTGAGACCTGAGGCTTCCCAATTAGCCATCCAGAAGTGTATTGACAGATGGCTGTTTCTATTTTTGCCTCTCTTACTCCAGGCCCATTCATTCCCTCTGCTCCTTTTAATTACACAGAACCATGTGCCCAAAACCTTACCCACATTCTCCTAAGCCTATCTAATAGGAGACTCAGGAGATGTTGACTTTCCCCAAAATGCTGCTTAACAATCTCACCATTTGTTTTGCAGCATCAAAGAAGAACTTTGTTTTGATTGATCATATTTGGCAGCTCCCCTGAGCTTCAGGACACCAACAGTTCATCACAGAAGAGCAAATCTCATCTCTCCCTTGTCCCAAAGCCCCTCACTTTTTGTTCAGGACACAGTGAAAGTCAAGGAATATTCAGCACAAGGCAATCTAGATAAGCATAAATTCAGAGGCTCAGGGCTTCCTGACCAGACCCAGCATGGTTTTAAAACCATTTTCCTTTCTGGAAGGACCATGGCCTGGAACTGCCCATTGCTCCACTGCTTACTGGGAATGTCTCTCACTCACTAATGTCCTGTTCACTTAAAATCAATAGCACTATGGAAAACCAGCATCAACAACAAAGGAGGAGCAAATAATGTGCTCTGCCTTTCCAGCTCTGGATGGAAAGAAGACCATCAGGTGGTACAAATCACTTCACCTTAGTCATGCTGATTCCTGGCTTGGAATCTGGCCCAAGTTTCATTTGGTTCACAAAGGAAATAAACTCCTTTTCTCTCTACTCTGCCCTGGTGAGACCACATCTGGAGTGTTGTGTCCAGTTGTGGGACCTTCAGTTGAAGAAGGACAGGAGAGAGAGTCCAGCACAGAGACACAAAGATGATGAAAGGATTGGAGCATCACAAAATGATAAGGGTTGGAAGGGACCTCTGGAGATCATCTAACCCAAACCTCTGTCAGTGCACTTTTTTCTCCAGCAAGTTCTATAGGAATGTGTCTTGGAAGATTTTGAAGATCTCCAAGTTGAAGGTTTTGAATGTCTCCAAGGACAGAGACTCCACCACCTCTGGGCAGCCTATTTCAGTTCTGTGTCACCCTCAAAATAAAGAAGCTCCTCCTCATTTTGAGATGTAACTTCAGATATTCAAGTTTGTCCCTGCTGGTTTCTCTCTCCAACCCCTGAAGAGGCAGAAGCCCTGGTTATTTCAGTCTAATTGATGTCACTCTGTCATGGTTGATGGAGTGAGGAAGGTGAAACCAAAACTTCCAAAACTGCAAGGGGATGGGACTAGATGATCTCTTGAGATCCTTTCCAATCCTGACTTTCTGTGATCCTGTGTGGTTCTCTCAGGTAATGTCTGGAAATCAAGAGAGGCTGAAAAACAGCATAAGCTTCTCCCAGCTCTGGAGTAGCTGTAATTGTGTCCACCCAATGAGCACATCTGAAAGTAATTGCTTATTTATTGGGATCTTACTGCAAATCAGAGGCAGAGGGTGGGTCTTTTGTTTACTTGCATCTATGAACCAGTGACATGCTTGTCATGACCTGGCTGGAGGACACATGGAACTCCTGAGGAGCCACTTCTAGGGACAAGCTGTGGGTGCTGCATCTGAGCAGTTTTAGTGGCCACAGCTCTGAGAGTTCAAGTGCAAGCAGCAGATGAGAAGAACACAGCTGCTGGTGCTGACATGTTACTGGGCTTATGGAATGGTGATGAACAGCTGCATGTGGGGAATAGGGATGGAATGAAGAATTTTGGGCTTGCTGGAACATCACAAATGGGAAGGCAATCAATGGAGGGCACAAATTCTTCCTTTGCAGATAATTTGTGTATCTTTCACTGTTTCATACCACAATGGTCTTCAGTCTCCTGGCTTTGGGAAAGCACACAGGGCAATGTTGCAGGCTTCCTGACTGGTCAGGCCTGCAGAGGTGTCCTCAAAACCTCTCAACACAGCAGAAATATTTGAGGTGGCAGGTCTAGGAGTAATGGATGTGAATTGGAAGAGGAGAGAGTTAGGCTGGAGATAAGAAAGAAGTTCTTTCCTGTGAGGGTGGTGAGACACTGGAAGAGGTTGCCCAGAGAGGCTGTGAATGCCCCCTCAATCCCTGGAGCTATTTAAGGCCAGGCTGGATGAGGCACTGAGCAACCTGGTGTAGTAGGAGGTGTCCCTGCCCATGGCAGGGGGGTTGGAACTAGATGATCTTTAAGGTCCCTTCCAACCCAAACCATTCTATGATATCTCCAGTAAGAAGAAAAGATAAAGCCTGTTTCTCTGTTTATGGATGCATGAGAAGATGTAGGGTGGCTACACATTACAAAATTTTTCTTGGGGAACCTTTTTTCCTGCAAAATGATAGTTATGTGTAGAGCAGTCCCAGGCTTCAGAGCACACTCTTCCCCACACTTCTCCAAGACCAGATGTGGCATTGACACTTGTAGGACTTCTCTTCAAGCCATTAAAACTACCTTAAAACTGAGTTTATCTCTGTGTTTCAGTGGCATCTGGTGGTATGTTCTGCCATAAGCTTTAATTGTTGCTCTGAAGAAAAGCCTTTGTTCAGTCCAACTGCCTCAGTCCCAGTGACATCATGCAAAACTGTGGAGAAAAGGCACAGCCTGGAGTAGTCAGGCATGTGATGATGTATGAATAGCACTGACAGAGTAATATTATAAACTCTATTGGTACAGCTGATATAAAAATAGCCAGTTGCTGATTCATCTGAGATATCAGCTGGAGGGATGGCATGAGGTTCTGCTACAATAAACCTCACCTATAAGCATGTAACTTCACTGAGAAGCTGCTGCTCAGATCTTTCATTATTTCAGAAAATCTTTGGTCTTCCCTTACTAAACACATGAAATATAGTGCCTGGGTTTATTTCTGCTTCCCTTACAGTGAAACACCTTGCAGTCAGGCAGTTCTCTAAGTCTATGTACAGGTAGGAAAACCAGAAAAATTTCTAAAACTGCTCACCAAGTGCTTGGTAGCAGCAAGGTTATTGTTCACACCTACCTTTCTACTTTGCCTGTCTGCAGCAAAACAAACAAGGGACTATTATTTTAATAAACCTGGAAAAACAGAACCATACTTCCAGCATCTCTGAATATGGAATCACAGCACATCAAGGATTGAAAGAGACCTCAAGAGATCATCTAGACCAACCCCCTGATCCAGATCAGATCACACAGGATGCTGCCTTGGTTTCTAATTTCTACCCGGAAGCTTTCAACTTCCCCCCTATTCTTTAGTGATATCTTTTCACACTCTAAACTTCCTTAATAGTGAGCAACCCCTCCACCCCTCCTGCCTCACCTGTCACTTCTGGATAGCCTCCATCCCTTGACAGCCTCACTCAGTCACAGGACTCATCCCACCAGGTTTCAGTGATGTCCATGGTTTCAGAGCTTCCCATTAGCAAAGTAACTCCCAACTCTTGCTGTTTGTTGCCCATGCTGTGTTTGTGTAAAGGCCCTTGACCTTGCTGACTATGCAACTTTTTGAGAGGAATTCCCCGTGAGGTGTTCCTCAGGTGTTTCCCTATTGAGTACAACTACCTTAGAACCCCTGACTCATCTCTGTGAGGCTGCAGTTGTAATGCTGTACCCTCTGCACATCTTGGTGCAACCAGTTGAGAGCCCTCCCCAGCACATGGTGTCCCAAGCCTTGATGTGTCCCACAGCTTGTCATAGACAAGTGTGATATTGTCATCCCACTCTCCCTTCTCATCTACTTCAAAGCCCTGCAACCTCTTTCCCCTTTGAGACAGGGTATCCCTCACGTGATGTCAGCATTCCTGGTGCTGTGTAGCCCATCCTGTTGTCAAAAAAACCCAAACTGTGTCAGTGACACCATCCACAGAGCCATTTATTGATTGGCATGATATCTTTGTTCCTTCCAATGATATCACCTCCTTTTGGAAGGAGTGAGGAAAAAATCATGTGAGATCCAGATCCTTTTAACAATTTTCCCAAGTTTCTAAGTCCCTTTTGATTGCCTGAGTCTACAAGTTACAGTCTCCTCTCCACCTTCTTGGAAAACAAGCATGAAATCCTTGTCAGTTGACTGTATCAAGTTTGGGAGGTTCCTGGCCATGTCCTTAACCCAGACCCCAGGAAGGCAGAGACCTCCCTATGAGGTGGGGTCTACCTAAGCCTTTCCCTTCCCCTTAGGAGAGAATGTCTGATTCCTACAGCCTCTCTGCTTCTCCTTGTGGATGAGGTTGTTGTTGGCTTTCCTGAATGCAAAGATGAGGAATGTCATAGAATAGTTTGGATTGGGNAATCCTTGTCAGTTGACTGTATCAAGTTTGGGAGGTTCCTGGCCATGTCCTTAACCCAGACCCCAGGAAGGCAGAGACCTCCCTATGAGGTGGGGTCTACCTAAGCCTTTCCCTTCCCCTTAGGAGAGAATGTCTGATTCCTACAGCCTCTCTGCTTCTCCTTGTGGATGAGGTTGTTGTTGGCTTTCCTGAATGCAAAGATGAGGAATGTCATAGAATAGTTTGGATTGGGAGGAACCTTAAAGATCATCGAGTTTCAACCCCCCTGCCATAGGCAGGGACACCTCCCACTACACCAGGTTGCTCAATGCCTCATCCAGCCTGGCCTTAAACACCTCCAAGGATTGAGGGGGCATCCACAGCCTCTCTGGGCAACCTCTTCAAGTGTCTCACCACCCTCACAGGAGAGAACTTCTTTCTTAGATCCAGCCTAAATCTCCCCTCTTCCAATTCACATCCATTATTCCTATTCCTACCATCCTGGACTCTATTAAAAAAGGTCCTACCCCAGTCTTTCTGTAGCCTCCTTCCTTCAGGTATTGAGAAGCTACTCTGAGGTCCCCCCTGAGCTCAGAGCTTGCTTTGGACAAGTGCAGCACTTTATCTACTGACTGCATCTTAGTCTGCATCAAAGCCAAGCTGCTTCCTTATGGCCATTAAAATGATCAAGGCTCAGACAATGAGGGAACTTTATAATGATTTTTGAAACTTACAGATGTTGCAATCTGTACACATGGGAACAGAGCCAAATGTGATGATGACAGGAAAGAGTTATATTGGCTGAGTTCTGAAAGTGAGGAAGCAGGAAAAAGGAAAATCTCACCACTATGAAGTCATTAAGAGAAGGATTTGGTGGTGTCAGTGGATGAGAAACGCACCATGAGCCAGCAGTGTGTGCTTGCAGCACAGAAGCCAACCCAGTCCTGGGCTGCAGCAAGAGGAGTGTGGCCAGCAGGGCAAGGGAGGGGATTTTGCCCCTCTACTGGGCTCAGACCCAGTAGAGACCTCAGATGGAGTTACTGTGTCCAGTTCTGGAGCCCTCAACATAAGAAGAACACTGAGCTGTTGGAGTGGGTCCAGAGGAGGCCACAAAGATGCTGAGAGGGCTGGAGCAACTCCCTTCTGAGTTCAGGCTGAAGGAGTTTGAGTTGTTGAGCCTGGAGAAGAGAAGGCTCAGGCAGGACCTCAGAGGAGCCTCTCAGTACCTGAAGGGGGCTACAGAAAGGCTGAGGTGGGACTTTTGAATAGGGTCCAGGATGGCAGGACTGGGAGTAATGGATGTAAATTGGAAAAGGGGAGATTGAGGCTGGAGAGAAGAAAAAAGTTGTTTCCTGTGAGGGTGGAGTGACGCTCAGATTGCAGGACCAGAGAGGCTGTGGATGCCCCCTCAATCCCTGGAGGTGTTTAAGGCCAGGCTGGATGAGGCTGGATGGGAGATGTCCCTGCCCATGGTAGGGGGCTTGGAACTAGATGATCTTGAAGGTCCCTTCCAACCCAAACTATTCTATGATCACACGTGTCTGGTTTTGCACACAACTCTTCATTAGCAGTTTTGCATTTCTGAGAACAAGGTAATCACTAGTGGTTCTGTGAGAATAAAAGCATTAAAAACATGTAGGAGGTGGAAAACAAAAAGCCCTTATTTGCTTCTGATGCATTTTTATATTCACTAAATCCTTCTTGCAATGCACAGAGAAGACCTTTGCTGCACATGAGCTCCAGACAGCCACACCAACAGTGACAACACCTGTCTATCTGCTGTTTTGTCAGCATCCTCCTCTGGGTGAGCTGTGCTGGGAAGATGCCAGCACAGGGTGTGCAGCACCTCAAAGAAATTGCACCTCCAGCATAATTTTTTATGAGGTTGCTGGTCAATCAACATGCTGAGGTGCATTGCACCCTTCAAGTGGTGCTCAAAGATCTACATGAGCGATGCATGCTTCCTATTATCAGCATCTCTTTCCTATTCCAATTGCAAGTCAGTACCAGTAGAACCTATTGATGCTAAGATCAGCCTCAGCTTTGAAGTTCAGGAAAATAACAAAATAACCTGCTATTTATTTATGTGAGTAATAAAATCTACCAGCAGCTATGATTTGATTGTGGCCTTAACAAGAAGGCTAGCCAAAGGAAACCTTCCCAGTAAACAGGAGATGAAGGAAGCATATGGGTTGTCTAAGTCTAGTCCAAGAAGCTGATGGTTAAGCTTTAAAGTCTTAAATTGTTTTGGACTTCAGCTTTCCCAAAGGTTGCTTGGAGGATGAAGAGACATTGTAGCATTTGGCACTTCCTAGGATAAAGGATTTGCGAGATGGAACAAAACCAAACATGGCAATTTATCCAAATCCATTGGAAGCAGCCAAGGAGCAAGGAGGGATGTTCTGTCCTTGGATGGCAGGTCTTCCAAACACTCAGCATCACCCCTCAGCATCAATCCCTGCTTCTTCTCCTGCCTCATAGAAACATGGAATGGTATGGGTTGGAAGTGATCTTAAAGATCATCTAGTTACAACCCCCTGCTATGGGCAGGGACACCTCCCACTAGATCAGGTTGTTCAATACCTCATCCAGCCTGGCCTCAAACACCTCCAGGAAGGAAGGGGGCATCCACAACCTCCTGATGAGCCATATGGATTATTCTCTCTGCTTTAGGGCTGGGAGAATCAGTGCCCTTGTATTGCACCACAAAGTCATCTGGGGCACTGCAGCTGCATGTGAATGGTCATCAGGTAGTTTATTGAACCAAGGTTGGAAGGGACCTTTCAGATCATCAAGTCCAACCATCAGCCCCAACTCTAGACAGGGACTTGAACTCTTGACCCTCAGATTAGGAGTTTGATGCTCTCCCAACTAAGCTACACACCTAGGTCAACCATAGAATGGTTTGGGTTGGAAGGGACCTTAAAGATCATCTAGTTGCAACCCCCCTGCCATGGGCAGGGACACCTCCCACTAGACCACTTTGCTCAATGCCTCCACTCCCGTGGGTTTCCTCCTTGGGAGCAGTTCAAGTGTCCCTTTTGTGTGCAAAATCAGTCCCTAGGCATTAGAGTTGTATTTCTGAGGCATTAGAAAAGGTTTGCAGAGCACACCTAAGCAGATATCCTCAGTTTTGGCATCTCTTCCCCAATACCTCCACTGCTGGTGAAGGTGTGGATGTCAGGTTGGCTCACCACAGCCTGGCTCCATTGATTTCACAACAGAGCACTGTGGTAGCAGCACACATTTCTTTGTAAGACTTCCAATTTAGCAGCACAATTTATTGCCATTTCTAGTTTAATGGAGCTTTTCTGATTATTTTCACTGCATCGTACCAGGCTGTTGTTGTACAAGGGAAAAAAAAGCCCTAATGTATTCCTGAAATGCCATGTGAATTTAATGTGACTTATTCTCTATCATCAAGGGAATGAATGAAAGTCAATATTTTTTTTTATGAAAGTTTCTTAACATTCTGTCCTCATACAGTGTAAAGGAATAAAGTCCCAATTACACAAAGGCAAACACAGAGAAATCTGTCAAAGTCAATATTCTGGACACCAGAGTAATTTGTCATTTGATATGATTCAGTCTCCAAAATCCACTCTGGATGTCCATTATGACAGAAATTCACTTACATTTTTAGCTCTGTTATAATTCTAATTTTTTTCCTACTTTTCATAAATTGCTGCAGTTTCTTTCAGATGATCCTGTTTCCCCAACTTGGCTTTCCTATGAGTAACCTCCATCATTACTGTGCTACTTTTGCTCAAATGTTTAGTTTTAACAATAAACATTTATCCCAGATGCCTTATTTTCAGCTTCATTAAATGTTTTTCATCTTGACTCACGTCAATATTTACCTTGGACATGATTCCAGTTTCTAATAACAGAATTCTCCAGACAATCATATTGTTCCTGGCTGGACTTCTCCAAGTCACAGCTTAAAACCTTTTTTTGATGTACTAAATAAGATGCAAATTCTCCAACTATTTGCTCTGCTGCATGCTGTCAGGGGTGCCTCTTCCACATGGCTCTGAACTGATTCACTTCAATTTCTGTCAAGGCATTGTCCCAAAGCTGTGCCCAGTTCCTGTGAGCTAATTTCAAAGTCCTTAAATCCCAGTAATTACAGAATCAGGGAATGGGTTGGGTTGGAAGGGACCTTAAAGATCATATAACTCCACCCCCCTGCCATGGGCAGGGACACCTCCCACCACACCAGGTTGCTCAGTGCCTCATCCAGCCTGGCCTTAAACACCTCCAGGGATTGAGGGGGCATCCACAGCCTCTCTGGGCAACCTCTTCCAGTGTCTCACCTCCCTCACAGCAAAGAAATTCTTTCTTATATCCAACCTAAATCTCCCCTCTTCCAATTTGCCTCCATTACTCCTAGTTCTGCCATCCTGGACCCTATTCAAAAGTCCTACCCCAGCCTTTCTGTAGCCCCCTTCAGGTATTGAGAAGCTCCTCTGAGGTCCCCCCTGAGGCTTCTCTTCTCCAGGCTGAACAACCCCAACTCCTTCAGCCTGTCCTCAGAAGGGAGGTGCTCCAGCCCTCTCATCATCTTCATGGCCCTCCTCTGTCCCTTCTCCAACAGCTCAATTATCAGAAAAGAAAACAGAAATCATATTATCAACCTGTTTGATGACACCTGACCAGGTACCACAGCAGAGACCATTTGCACTGACTTGCATTCCAGAGAAAGGATTGTCAGGAAGGCAGAAGGGGTTGCCATTCCCTGAGAGGTGGGACTGGGTTTCTGCACTCCAGCTCTTTCTCATGCTCCTGACCAGCAGCACTGACTTGTGCTGAGCCATGGGCAGCACTGAGGTCATGGTGCTCCTTGTAGGTACCTGTGTGCTCAGCAGGTCGGAAGAAACCTTGTTAGGCAATGATTAGCAGCAGCAGGGCACCATGTTCTCCAGACAGGAGGGCAGCAGAACCATGGAAACTTGCTCTCCAGCAACATCAATAACACAGATCACAATAAAGGGGTGGTGTTGAGGGTCATCTTGGAGCAATGCAGAGCCCAGGGGGGGATGTAAAGGGCTGTGGAATAGATTCTGCCCTTTGGCAGCCACCTTGGAGCAACATCTGAGTTTGGCAAGAGGTTGACAACAACTGGTGTGCAGCAAGGACAAGATGTGTAAAGGAAAGCAGCCCAGGGCATGGAGGGGTTTGATATATTTGTATTTTATAGGGTCCAGGATGGCAGGACTAGGAGTAATGGATGCAAATTGGAAGAGGAGAGATTTAGGCTGGACAGAAGAAAGAAGTTCTTTGCTGTGAGGGTGGTGAGACACTGGAAGAGGTTGCCCAGAGAGGTTGTGAATGTCCCCTCAATCCTTGGAGGTGTTTAAGGCCAGGCTGGATGAGGCACTGAGCAACCTGTTGTGGTGGGAGGTGTCCCTGCCCACGGCAGGGAGGTTGGAACTAGACGATCTCTAAGGTTCCTTCCAATCCAAACCATTCTGTGGTTTTATTTATTTTACCATGATCAATCACTGTGTTCACTTCCTCCCATTCACTCTTTGCCTGTATAGCTTCAGTTATTCTTTCCCTCAATTGTTTTTTTTTCTCCCTGGAAGAAGCATTCCAATAGCTTTTTCCTGCTGCTAAACATGAACATTTTATTTGCTAACATGCACTAGAACTTGCTGTTGAGCAGCAGAATGCCTTTACACATAATATTTCACAGAAGGCCCATGATTTCAGTGCTGATTGGAGGCCAGACATGCCTGTCCCACCTGCTTGAGTTTTGTTTTCTCCTCAGCTCAGGGAATTTCTGTTTCAATTGTCTTCATTCCCACCAGCCATCCTGGATGTTTCCCTCCTGGAACAGAGGGTACAGTCATTCATCCTGCAGCTCATATTTAGATTATCTTGAATCAGCAGGCAGCTTTGCTGATAGCAATCTTATTCTTTATTTCAGAATGAGGAAAATGCCTCTGTGAAAAGACAGAGATGCTCCTGAATTAGTCACTGAAAAAAGGTCCAAGACACAATTCCTATTATCATTCCCTTCAGTGGAAAAACAGAGGGATTCCAGTAAAATCAGTGGAGATGCAATGGTACAGTTAAGATCCAGATTGAGATAAAGGTTTGGGAATTTGCTGCACATCTCCTGGTTTATAAGTTATTTTGAACGTTTACTGTGGCCACAAAAGTAGAGCAGGAGTTCAGATTATGAACTTTGATTGCTCATGGTTTATTCAATATCTGTAATAAAGTTTGAAAAGGTTCCCTTCCATCAAACAATGTCCCCTTTGATTAATCAATTGGATTTGATATTTTCTCCATGGAGAATACAAAGCAGTTGAGCCCTTTGCCATTTGTTTACAGGCTTCTTTGCAGCACAGTGGAACAATTACTTCTAAGTAAAAAGGGTTGAGATCATAAATGTTAATGAATCATTTAATAGTGTAGCATCTTTTTATTGCTTTAAAAACACACAATAAGGATATATCAAGCTATTTTTAATATAGCCTGCATACCTTCCAGGTAACATATTCAGGGAAAACGAGTAATTTTAAATGTTCTTCATATTTCCATCTCTAACAGCTGCAGGAGCAGCTCTGTTGGGCTTGATTTTATTCAGCAGGTTCAACATAAAATACAGGTTGAAAATTAAAGGGAGCAAATGTCCCCCTGACATTCAAGAGAAGGAATTTGGTCCAAGAGTATTTCTGGCCACAACTTATTTTCAAAAGCAGCTTTGTCATTCGTGCCTGGCCTGGTCCCAATAAGTGCTATTAGCATTTGTTACATTTTCTATGGAACCAGAAGATCCTTTATTAGTCCCATGATATTGCACCAAGCTTCAATTATGTAACAGTCATTATTCTGCTGAACATCCCAAGCTTTATAAGAAAGTTTTAGGTCTGGAAAGAAATGTACAAGGTTCTGATTTTGAGAACGATCAAACTCCCCCTTTTTTTTTCTAGTTGAAAGAGGAAAGGTCCCTTCTTGATAGAAATCATGAATAATTTGAATAGACTTTTTTTGCTGAAGAAAAAACCCTTTTTCTTTTAAAGCTTGGGATTCAAGCAGAAAAGAATAAAAGAAGAAATAATAGTTCCTTCCTAAAAGAGAATGTAATAGGTCTGCTTCCAAATTAGTGAGATTTTAATTTAATTATAGGTGAGGAGTATATGTGTGTGTCTGATTGGCCTGTTGATAAGGAGGAATAAGGATGTCTCACCCCAGTGACAGAATCACAGAATGTCA
>VZTY01026164.1:0-28053 GCA_013400935.1 Turnix velox
GTACCTGTAGAAGCCCTTCTTGTATTTTTTGACATCTTTTGCCAAATTGAGCCACCTCTTGGCTCCCTACATAAGCGAGCTGCTTCTCTGTACACTTCCCAGGAAACCTGACCCTGCTTGAACTGCCTGTACAGTTCCTCCTTGCTTTTTTTGTCCTGCAGGTCCTGACTCAGCCACCCTGGTCTCTTTCCTTTCCTGATGGAAAGAGACTGTTCCTATTTGGGTGCCTCTGCCTTTTTTTTTGGCACAGCTGTGGGTGCCATAGTGGGGAGACAGGACAGGGTTTCTAATTGTGACTCTGTGATACAGCCATTACAGAATATTTGCCTCTTTCAGCAGAACAAATTCATTAAAACCAGCTTGTGAGTCCCAACAGTGAGACCAAAGTGGTCAGGATGCTCATGTGCTTTGTAACTCAGCAGCTGCTTTCCCAGTTCATTATCTAATTGAATCCTATTCCTTTCCTCAGCTCCACTCTGACATGGACAGGGGAGATGGTTCGATCAAATACATCCTCTCAGGAGAAGGAGCTGGCATTGTGTTTACAATTGATGACACCACAGGGGACATCCATGCCATTCAGCGACTGGACCGGGAAGAAAGGTCACAGTACACCCTGAGGGCACAGGCTTTGGACAGGCGAACAGGACGGCCAATGGAACCAGAGTCAGAGTTCATCATCAAAATCCAAGACATTAATGACAATGAACCCAAGTTCCTGGATGGACCTTACGTAGCCTCTGTTCCAGAAATGTCACCTGTGGGTAAGGCAGACTCTGTTTCCCCTATAAGCAGATTGGAGATATGGGCACTGAAACATTAATTCCCTGACTCCCTGAACTTAGCTTTTGCCTCTTTGGCAGGAGCTGCAGGGCAGGAGAGTTTCCTTCAAGATGACTGACTGCTACAGAACATGCCAAAGGAAGCAGGAGGGCTAAAAACATGCTGTCTTTAGATAACCTGCAGTAACCTAGTGCCCCTTCTCCCCTGACATCAAACATTAGACATACCTAGAATAACACAGTTTTAGGAACCTATTCTAGTTTATCCTAGATCCTATTCTAGTTTATCTAGTTTATCCTAGATCCTATTTCACTAAGACCTGAAACACTGCTCAGGAGTCCTGGAAATCATGGAGACATGACAATTATTAGCAGCTTTGCTCCTCCCAAATCTGTTTAAGACTGCACTAAACACAGTTCAGTGGATCCCAAAGTTCTGACACCTTCTGCTGTCGACTTTCAGAGAGTGGGTTCATGCCAGACACAGTCCTATTACTGTAGTGCAGCCAGAAGGCAAACAGAAGCCTTTCTATCTACAAAAGTCAGGAGAAACCATTTCCATAAACAATCAGATAGTCACATAAAATACTGCTAGCCTGGACTCTTGTCTACATTTTGAAGATGCTATTGCTTTTTGGGTCTGTGACGACATTACAGAGATAGTGACATATAAATCACACGTCCCAAAGTTACAGAGATGATTCAGCTTCTCATTCTTCAGTATTTTGTTGACATAAAGCTAGAGACAAGCATCAAATACAAAAGCTCCATTCAAAAATTATGTTTCTCAATGGCAATGGTGAGCTTGAATTTGGATTTATTTTCCAGTGCATATCTAGTATCACTAGATTTGTTTCTAACACAAAACATTATGTGGAAGGCTAGATACATTCGTAAGAACATTGTCTGGCATTTTAAGGAGTCAGGACTGATCTATTTCAAACAGTTGTGCCTTGCATTCTCCTTGTTCTTGATAAACTACATCAGCTGCCAGCCATTACTAGCTTCAGAGGAAGCAGATTGTGAAAAACAGTTGAAGAAATATATATATGCATCTGTGTGGGTTGCAAAAGGCAGTTCAACAGGGTATAAGCTCTCTCATGCAATGTAAACTACAATCCCACTGAGAGATTATTTGAGAGAGACAGCCCTTCTTGCTCATCCCTTAGTCAACACAGAGCATCCATGGGCCTTCTGCAGCAATCTGTGATTTATGTCAGCATAGCACTGAATTTTATTTCAGCTGCCTTTAAATAACATTTAAAATCAAGAAAAGGGAAGTAGAAGTAAGCAGTATATAACTACTGGCTCTCTGCAAACCGGAACAAAGTAACGTTAGATCAGCAATTCTGTCATTGTGATCCATAAAGTACTTGCTCTTTTATGTCTTCTTATAGATGCATGATGAATTTATGTCTATTAATTATTTTAGTGCTAATGAAATGCATACATGAGCAAGAAGTACAAGCACTATGAGCATCCAATGAAGAAGTTTGGTGTGGGAAAGTTCTTGCTAGGCATTTCTGTTTATTTTGAGCCATCCACTTTTCATGCCAGCTCTTTATCCCCACAAGGTCTTACCTGATGGGTTTTTTTGTCAGGCACCTCTGTCATCCAGGTGACAGCGACAGATGCTGATGACCCAACCTATGGGAACAGTGCAAGAGTGGTGTACAGTATTCTCCAAGGACAACCATATTTCTCTGTGGACTCTCGGACAGGTATGTTATTTCTAGAGGGGAATGAGCCTATATGAGAATGGAAAGAAAAAGTTCCAAGCAGAAAGAAAAAGCAGTGTATCACAGCCATGGTCAGGGAAACATCCTCCTGTGGCTTGGAGCCAAGACAGAGCAGCCCTGTGCAATGGTTAAAGCAAAGCCGTGGTAATGAGCTTCAGAAGAAGAACGTGCTTTCTGCAGTGATATATTCATCTGAATGACCCTATTCTGCAGCCTGGAAGTTGAGTGGGTTTGGTCCTTTATGTATTCTTGTTGGCCTCTATCACTGCAACAATGTCTCCAGCAGATCTAATTGGTAATAAGGCTTAGTGGAAAAAAAAGGATTCTATGAATCTACCAGGAGTGGAAAGTGCAGGGTAAAGGATGCGGTTATCTGAAGTAGTTTTACCTGAGGGTGTTCTTGTTAATAACCTTCAATTTATCTGTAGGACATCCTCTCTATTTTGCTCGCTTTCTCTCTCTCTCTCTCTCTTTTTCTGGGTATTTCCAAGGTTTATCTCCAAAAGAGGAATCTGACAGATTTTGACAGTTTCTAAAGGGTATCTGTAGTGGTAAGGTCAGAAACTCATGAGACGATAGACATTGCTCAGCCCTAGGCGACAAAACAGAAAAGACACTGCGTAATCTACTGCTGGAAGTTAGCAGTTTATGGAGTAGGTGCTCTAGCCAAAGACAAAGCTGTATGTGGCATGTTATTTCCCCAGCTCTTTACAATGTAACTAAATAGAAACATTCATTTTTTTTGTAATCATGTTATCAAACACAGACAAATAAGGACATGATCATAGTTTTGGTAAGTACTGAATTATTTCTGAGAAAGCAAAGCAGTAGTATTCAGGGGCAGTTCCATTAGAAATTTAACTTAGAGTGGGACTTAGAAGCTAGATACATAAGTTTAAAAAGGCATATTTAAAAAAAGAAAAGTTTTTTTTTTCACTTATGAATTTTAGAGTCACTTAGACCTGCATCTCTGGAAATGTCCGGAGCAGTCTCAGTCTTCAGAAGTGGGAAATGGAGCACCTGTCTAGGCCAAGTGCAGTTGTGAGCCAGAAAGTATTTTCCAGAATACTTCTAGAGCCTGTCCATGATCCTATTTCTCTGTAAGGTAAAAAAAGTGAAGAGGTATCCCAGCAGGCAGAGTAAGCATGGGCCACTTCCCTCTGGCTTTTATAGAAGGGAAAGGACATCACCTCTGCAATTTACTACTTTTTTAAAGACATCTAAACTGACTCAGTAGGGTGAAAGAAATGGTACCAGCACCATCCTTTGAGAAATGCTGAGAATCTGAGCCTTTCCCAAGACTCTAAGCAATGTTTTAAGGTTCCTCACCATCCTCAGCATTTCCTTACTGACCAGCTGTGTACAGCAGCATCAGATCTCCCTGCTCATTATGGCTGTTCCTCTGAGTTACATCTGTAGAATCATAAACCCCAACCTCTCTCTGAGTCCTGATGTCCTGGTGTCCTGAGCTGACTCTTTTCTAGAGATCTGAGGCCTCAAACAGAGGCTTGGCTAAGCCTGGCTTTTAAGCACTGATGTTTGTTTTGAGATCTAGCCTGTTATATGTTTAGGACAAATCAGAAGTGGAAATTCGTATATGATGAAGATACTTCCCAAAATGTCAAGCATTTTATTATTAATATCCAAACTGAGGAGCCACAGTGCTTCATGGGAGTCACTCATCTTTGCAGCATGAGGTTCTAAAAGGCTTCATGTAGCAAGATTAAAACAGCACACTGTGAATTGTTCAGTGCTGGTCACTATTTCTTCCCTTCTAAATGAAGTGATAATTGCAAATGCAGTGTCTTTTTACTGGTTTTTTATTAATCCCATACATTTTCTTTCTACTAAAAATAAAGACTAAATGCAGATCACTCAAGTTAATAGTGTTCTGATTTGCAAGTACTGCATGTTGAGCCACGTAGCTGGAGTGGTGCTCGAGACTGACACACATTTGCACCCAAAAATGTGTCACAGACCATGTCTAGCAAGGGCTATCAGTGCCCTAGAAAGTGTCTCCTGGCAGAACATCCCATGGGCTCCACTACCAGCCACTGCCTCTCTCTGGCTAGGAGACCATTGTGCAGCTGAGCAGCCTGTTGAGGAGTGATGATGGGCAGAGGACCAAGGACCAAAGAGGTACTGACAGCATGAGGAATGGGTCAGACTGGGAGGACTGTAGGTTTGACAGCTCTAAAACCTCAGTACCTGAAGGGGGCCTACAAGAAAGCTGGGAAGGTACTGTTTGCCAAAGCATGGAGTAACAGGACAAAGGACAATGGTTTTAAACTAGAGCAGTGCAGGTTTATATCGGATGTCAGTAAGAAACTCTTAACTATGAGGGTGGTGAGGCACTGGAAGAGGTTGCCCAGAGACGTTGTGGAGGCCACATCCCTGCAGTTATTCAAAGCCAGGCTTGATGAGGCTCTGTGCAAGATGTCACTGCTCACTGCAGGGGGCTAGAGCATATGACCTTCGAAGGTCCCTTCCGACCTTATGATTCTGTGATTGTATAAAACACACGCTTGTGCCCCTTCTTGCAGTCACGGTGCAAAGGGCAGCATTCAATAGGATTAAGAGAAAAGAAGTGCCTTATCCGACAGACTCAAAGAAAGATGAGCACTCAAACACCGAGGAGGACGCCTCACGGTGTCGGTGGATGCGGATGAGGGCAGGAGCAGCCTCTACCCCGGCCAGGAACAGCATCTGCTGCCCCGCTCCTGGCAGCCTCCATCGGAGAACTGTTGCTGCCACCTCATGTCCTCTCGCAGTAGTGTTACCCCGAAGGAACGCGACGGCTTTGCAGGATGGCGAGAGCAAGGGTGATCGCCTCCCACCGACCTCCCTGTCCATCGATATGGCCCCAAATTCTCCCCCCAGCGTGGGATCCGTAGGACCCTCGCAAAGAGCGTGGGCTTGTGTCAGATTGTCTCCAGGACTGCGTGCGTAGGGATGCAGGAAAACTCGTCTTGATGTAGCTTTTAACTCATCACTTTCACTGTGAGGATGCATTTAGCCTGAGCAGGGCCTTACTTCAGCACTCTCCCTGTTCCCAAAACACTTTTCCAGCTTCCTTGGAAGGCAACATTTTGATTTAGAACAGCCAACCTGCCCCAAAGCTGATGCATTTTAACTCTCCTCCTTTAAAATTCACTCCTTCTGTTAACCTAGATTTACTTTGACTGAGCTTTACTCTGCCAGGAGAGGTGAGACTGATACTAGCCTCATTCTTGACACACAGAATATGATGCAGGACCAAGATGACCCCATGCTACGTGTGTACTTTCGATCTGCCATTTCTTTTGTTCCTGAAACCCCTTTCCCCTGTCAATCTCACAGGCTTAATTAGGACAGCTCTAATGAACATGGACAGAGAAGCAAAAGAATATTATGAAGTGATTATCCAGGCCAAGGATATGGGTGGACAGCTGGGAGGATTAGCTGGAACAACCACAGTCAACATCACCCTGTCTGATGTCAACGACAATCCACCCAGATTTCCACAGAGTGAGTACCTGCTGGGCAGAAAAGGAGTGACAGAGTTACACAGTTGCTGTTTGCTCTCATTGGAGCTTCTTTCAAACTCAGGTGACAATTAGAGGTGGGGAGAATTTCAAATCAAAGAAGAAATGTCCATCAGAAAATAGTCAAAATGGAGCATTCAGCAGCTTGTCTTTCAGAAGAGGTTTCTGACCTCCAAAATCATCAAAAGTGACACTTTTTTAGAGAGTGGGAAATTAATTTCTAGAAAAAGGAGAAAAGGAAATCTTTTCTGTTCCTAGACTGCTCCTGGCCATTGCCTTTGGCTGCTAATTGCTGCCCAGATTCTCTTTTCTTCCTGTCTCTGAAAGATGTTTGTCATGTGACGATGCTGAAAGTTGAAAAATCATTCATGCAACACTCTGGCCAGGCCACTACAGGGGAACTTCTGGCTGTTGTGCTGCTGTCATACACACTGCTCTCCAATAAAGGTCTCACTGAACTGTGACAACATTACAATTAGATCATAAGATATGTAACAGCCACAGTTAATGGCATGCAAAAATAGGCAATTCCACTCTTAGCAGAAATGTTACTTTGTGTTTGGAGAAGTGCATCTCAAAGGAAGATTTGCAGTACTTTGCTCTTTTTTTTTTTTTTAAATTATTCTAGAGCAAATTTACCTGCAAAAATCTGTATTGCTTAAAAGCTTGAACTTTTCAGGTTGGATTAAAAGCTGCTTCTTTTGGTGGTGTAGTTCAGTTTTGAGCCATTTTAGTTCTGCCATTTTTTTTCACCTAACTGAGAAATAAAAAGTTCTGTAGCACTTTGTGTTGCTGTTGTTCTTCTCCATCTGTTTCTGCATGTTACACTGCTAAATCAAAGTGCTCCACCATGATCAGCAAGAGTCATCAACTTAGACTTTTCTTCTTCTGTCTGAGCAGCTTGCTGAATGGATCATTGCTGGTCCTCTTTTGAAAGTGGCATGAGTTGTAACTGATATAAAACATTTGATTAAGGAAAATTATAATAGATCCAGCTCCACCCTTGCTGTAATTCTGCCTTGTGGAGCTTAATAACTGCAGTTAACAGAGAGGGTGCAGCAAGAAAGGTTTGAACATAATGTAGGATGATATCAGATAAGTATTTTCGATACAACACTGGTAGTTTTAAAACACATTTTTTAAATAGCAGCTTTCTTTTTCCCTGGGCTTGCTGCTAAGCAAATTAGTGATGCACCAAATGTGCTCAAGATGGTTTGCAGAGAGAAGCAGCATCTTTTAACAGTGTAACCGGTAAGTTTGGAAGAAACAGGCAAGCTTCTGAGCTCTTAAAGCCTTGTCCAGGGTGCAAAAGAAGTTTACAGAGAATGGAGAAAGGATTTATTCAAAACTTGTGTGTTTTTACACTCTTTGGTCTAATTGAAGATACCTGTCCTATGTAGTATGTTTTATATCCTGCTTTATATCAAGGTTGAAACAGCACTGGTGTTAATTGCCTTATTTTCTAGCCAAAGTTCCCTTTGTCAGGTATATTGCAGTTTTGAGAACAACCTGTTGAACAAACCTGTTGATATGACAGACAGCTAAATAAAACATTTCCAGGCAATTCAGTGAAGCCAACAGCTTTGAAAAAGAAATCACATCTCTATTGTTGTTGCTTTGAGAAAGATGCTAGGATTCCCTGCAGGCTATGCAGTATTTCTATATAAGAAAGAAATTCTTTACAATGGGGGTAGTGAAACACTGGAACAGGTTGCCCAGAGAGGTTGTGGATGCCCCCTCTATGGAGGTGTTTAAGGTCAGGCTGGACAAGGCACTGGGCAGCCTGATCTAGTGGGAGGTGTCCCTGGCTATGGCAGGGGGCTGGAACTCAATGATCTTTAAGGTCCCTTCCAACACAAACTATTCTATGATTCTATGATTCTATGATTGTGGCCTGCCCCAGTCTACTCTTTGCATTGCCCTGCAGTTTTTGGTTCCTTTTCACAGCTTGTTTTTTTTCTCCCTGCTGCTTGTGCCAGAGCATTATCAGATGAGTGTGCTGGAGTCTGCTCCCATCAGCTCCACGGTGGGCCGTGTGGTTGCTAAAGATCTGGATGAGGGCATTAATGCAGAAATGAAATACAGCCTTGTGGATGGAGATGGACTGGATGTCTTTGATATTAACACCGATCCTAATTACCAAGTCGGCATCATAACTGTGAGAAAGGTAGTAAGTTTTCCTTTTTATTACAATTTATGTAGCTAAAAGCCCTGGTCGCATTTTATATGTGTGATATTCCCTATGCCAGTAGTAACTTTGTTCCCATTACATGACAGTAGCCCCTTTCCTGCTATAAACTACAATTTCTTTAACATTTATTTGCTAAAATCTGAAAGCAGACTGCATTACTAAGGGCAACCTTTTGAAAGTGGGGACAGCATTAGCATAAACACATCTTTTCCCACCAAAGGAATGTTCTGGTTCACTATTTATCTACTTAAATATTCTCTGTAGCTTAATTATCCTACAATGCAAGAAATTAGATCAATATTTGCATTTGAACTGTACATGTTTTTCACTCCAGTGTCCCACAAACAATAGTAAAGCATGCCTTAGAATTATTTATAAACCAATAAAATCCAGGCAGGTTTTTTTTTTTAATTGCTGCTTGAAGATCCATAAATGCTAATTAGGCTAGAAAAAGTTGTCTCTAAAATGGCAGCTGTGAAACTTCTAGTACTCTGTGCCACAGGCTATATAGAAGGGAATAAAGTATTTTGCTTAGGCTTCCTGCTATAGGATATTTATTCTACAATCTTACGTAAATGCTAGAAATTCAACTCTATTTCTAGGTTATGAAATTGTAACTGTATTTCTGCCTAGGCATATCTAGTGTACTAGTAAGGAAATATAGTCTCCATCTAAATAGCCTGGGACTAAATTGAGTACTAAAATGGAACAACAGATGGGAGAGATCTGACCCTGCAAGCCTCTGTGCCCTGCAGCAAAGCATTTAAGCATGCATTTATGGTCATCTTTCTCCAACTCTTCTTCACAAGCACTAGTCCCTAAAGTTAAGCACGTGCTTAGGTGCTTTGCTGAAATGAAACAGATGTTGAATGCAAATTCTAATGTAAATTTTCACTCATTTATTGATGAAAAGAATTTGTTTCTCTGGAGTAAATGTGGCAATGAGGTTGACTTTTATTATTATGAATACAGTTTTGCTAGATGTTATTGTATGTGAGGAGGAGGAGTTATAAAAATGTATGGCATTGATCATATCAGCTATATCTTGGCATACTGGTACACACTGTTCAATCCACCTATTGTATGCCAGTGTTTGTAAAATTATACATCTATGCTTGTAGCTTTTTGTAATTAAATTATTATCAGCAGCCATACATTGTGACAGATGGCTTTTGAATCCACTGAAGCAAAAAAAAAGTCACAGAACTGGTGTGATAGAAAAGGATATCAAAATTGGAGACAACAGAGAGAATTTCTAAACCCAGAAAGAAATCTTCTTTGAAAGAAGGCAGAAATTTCCCTTTCATTTTTCTTAACAGATATCACAAATAAAGTACCTATCATGGGCATGAAAAAGTCCTAATTTATAGTTGCAGATATGACTGCTGCTTGTGGTTTTATGGCCACTTAGCCAGCTAAATGTTGAGTGCTTCCTGAAGTGTAAAAGTTCATTCCTGTTAGTGCTCACCCCTTTACCCTGCTTTCACAACATAGTGGATTACCACCAGTGTGGAGCTCAGCTTTGATAGAGCTCTGGGCAGCCTCCTGCCCAGCCCATGCCCCCTCAGACTCTTTATTATAGAGGTTCTTCCTAAATCCTGCCCATGCAGGATCCTCTCCACACAGGAGGAAGAAGAATGAGGACAAGGAGAGGCCTCTTCTCTTGGCTGTGTTCTGCAGTGCTCTCAGTTCACAGGAGAAGGCTTGCCCTCTCCATGGGACCAGTTTTGAAAAAGGGTTTGAGTGCACCTGTGGAAGACAAATCTGATGGGAGAGGGAAGCAATCAGGAGGGAAAGCTGTGATTCCTGATGAAGGTCTCCAAAGCAAACTAGGATGTTTGAACTCAAGAGCACCAAAAATATCATTGCTTTGTTTGATTTCTTCACTTTTTCTAGCTATGTGCTTAAGACTTTTGCAGATGCAGTGGGATTTTATAGTTACGAAGCATTTCTTTGATTTAACTGCTTTTTTAATAACAGCTTTTTAGTGTATGTGCAATGATTCTTATGCTGCTTTCTTCACGTGAAAAACCATGACATACAATGATCTCTTTTTTCATATGCATTAAGGCAGCTTTGTATTGCATATTCCTTGGCAGATGGACAAGTGCTGCTTGGTCATGTGAATGTATTTTATTGTTATCTTTACAATGCATAAATATGCAACTGGTAGGTAGACCATAATGACTTTGCAGTAATGGGTAATATGTTTGCAGATCTAGCTTAATTCTTGCTGACAAGTGCTATGTCTGCAGTAGTCACTGATTTACCAGGTGGAACATGGAACAAGCAGATCAAGTTTCAGATCACTTGCTTGTACCTGCTGCTGCAGGTTGCACAGTTCATACTGTGTTGCTGTACTTCATCTTCTCCCCCAGCACAAGAAAAGTGGTTCTCATTCCAGTCTCCATTTCTCACTCCCAAGAGGGTCTTTCAGTTTTACAATTTCAAGAACTCCAGTCTTTCATCATGCATTCCTGCACAGAACATCAGAAATGGCAATTTTACTGTGAAATCATGAACATGAGTAGATCACTGCAATTTTTCCACTGCCCCAGAATGAAGCTGTTTTGATAGTAGACAAGAATTTGGGATGGGTTTTGAGACCCATAGTATTTACCCCTGTCTTGCCTGAGCACGGGAAACTTCTATTGATGTTTCTTAAACTAGCACACATCTCATGGCTGCAGAATTGGCCAGCTGCCCTATAAGCAGTGCAGAAAAGGGATGGGTTATGGCTGGCCAAGGAGAACTTCACTGCTATAGTAATGATTTTCATGCCTTTGACTTCCAGTTGCTTTGGCATTCTTCTGTATGTTCCTGTCCATCTCCTAGCCCCAGTCTGATGGCAGGCCTTCAAAACAAAAGATCTGAATAGAAAAAGCAAAGGTGTTGGATGAGAACAGCAGTGATCTTTAATAGAGTCTGAATGAACGAAGGCTACATGTGATAGTTCCACACATGATGCTCAAATCCCCATGTGCAAAATAAGGAAAATATTTTGAAATTCTGGTTGTCAGATGCTTTTAGCATGCTTTTAGCCATCTCTTATCAAGACAGTTAAATTACATAATAAATACACAGCTCTTCACTTATTTCTAAGCAGATTTTGAAGAGGCCCTGTTTTCTTCAGGCTTCTGTGAAGGTTCAATGCCAGCATCAATTATTTCTATATCCATGTTCACCAAAGGAGTAGTTTTATCTAGGAAGGAAATCAGCCTCTACCCCACATTGCAGGAAAGAAAAATTAAAAATGATCCATTGCATCTCATTGTTACAAATAATTCTTGAATATTTAATACAAAAGGACTTCTGCAGAAAGAGGAGGACAGGGTGGCTCACAATACTTTGAAATTAAACCATTCTCTAGGCAGGGAGGAAATTCAATTCCTAGCCCTTGACACACCTGGACTGCAAACCTATGGTTAGGATACTTACTGAGGAGGTAAAAAGCCCTTGGAAGATGAAGACTGAGGCTTTTTACTGATATAAACTGGAGCAGGATCTCACAAGAGTCTGAACATGTCCCCTGCCCTCACCAGTGCCCTTTAGTAGCTTGGCAGATGGGACACTGTGGAGATGAGACTCCAGTCTCCTCAGGGAGAACAGAGGATGCTAACTGGGACCTGAACCTCACATTGAGCATCCTTGTCCCTGCTACCAGAACCCATTTTTGAAGAACCGAATCTTCAATCTTTATTTTCAGGTGCTCCTGTAATGTGTGTTTCTGCCTCTCTTTTCCTCACTAGCGGCATGAAACACACTGTATTAATCACAGCACAATGGTGGTGTAGCCACTTTTATTTTCATTTCAGCATGAAGAATGAAAGACAACGTATTCTGAAGTGATCTGTAAATACTTCTCTTGTCTTTTTCAGTTTAACTTTCAAATTACAAAAAGAAAGTTGCAAACAGTGCCATTTCTAGTAGTGCCATTACTCAATCATTCAGTGCGTTGTCTACATCTGCAAATATTTGTCTTTGCTGCCCTTATGATTAAAAATTATAGTAAATATTAATTTTTAAAAAGAAGCGTAAGTTTGTATTGAAGGGCATATTTTACTTCTGAAAATTAAAATTATATGGCTTAAAACATACAGCAAAGTGTACCTAATGCTAGATATATTCTTTCTTCTCAGCCTTTAAGTTTTGAGAGCAAGAAGAGCTACACCTTGAAAGTGGAGGGTGCCAACCCCCACCTGGAAATGCGTTTCCTGAACCTGGGTCCCTTCCGTGACACCACTACAGTCCACATCAGTGTGGAGGATGTGGATGAACCTCCTGTGTTCGACCCCAGCTTCTACTTTGTGGAAGTGCCTGAGGACGTGGAGATTGGAACCACCATACAGGTCATTTCTGCCAAGGACCCAGATGTGACCAACAATTCGATCAGGTCTGTCTTTGCATGTTCTCACTGGTATTTTTGTTTGATGGGACAATGATAGGGCTGAAATTAGGTGGAAATCTTTTTAGCCTATGGTAGTTATCAGTGGGTTTAGTCAAACCACATCTCAGACAGGGCCTTGCTACGACTGGCAAAGCAACGTAGCAGCTCACACGTGTCTTTACTGTGATGTGGAGAACATCTGCACTGAGCATTACAATGAACTGGTCAGACAGTCCTGACAGTGTACACAAACCCATCACAAAATCTGAAAGCATTACTGAAACTCTGAAATCTCTGAGTTAAGGAAATACAGGACAGACTCAAAACATTGATTGTTTGGAGTTTTTGAAGAAAGTAAAACCAATATAAACAGCTCTGTGGGCTTCAGCTAGGAGCAGACACAAAGCCAGTTCTTAATGATATTGCTTTCTGTGGCACTGCTCTAATTTTGTTTTTCATCTCTGCTACCTTAATATACCTATCTTTTCCAGATACATTATAAAGTTATCATGCTTCTCATGACATTGTCTCAAATTCTTCAATAAAACTAAGTATTACACTGTCTGCATCACAATTTCATTACCTAAAGTTTTTTCCACCCATATCCTATTTTGCTGATTACTGTCGAGCGTTATCCAAACATTGCAGTGCAAACAGCTTTGTGCTAATCTGCTTAAAATAGTATAAGAATTCTGTGGACTGTCAGAGGGTAGAAGTGTTCATTGTTATTTTTAATGAGGTTTCTCTAAGTTTTCTTCAGAGCTTTACAGTGACTACCCTTGATGAAACAGCGCTCTATAAAGCTCAAAGTACATCAACAAAGATATATTTTTTAAAATAAAAAAATAAAGTTGCTAATGGGCACAGACTTCTTTGTAACTCTGTTCTTTGAACCTTTCTTCCTCTTTTTCTTCCCATCTTTCTCTCTTCCCATTTTCTTTCCTCCCTTCTTGCCTTCTTACACCCTACATCTAATACATGCTGAGATAAATTACTGGGGTAGAGAAGACAGGGAAAAAGAAGAATTAATACCATTTGTAGCAGTATCTAATATCTATCCATTGTTTATAATTGGTTCTCCTTGCCTCTCATGTGGTCTCCTCCATCCATGTCAACTCTGTACAGTGTCAGCCAGGCAATGTTTTAGGATTGCTCTACATTCGCTTTGTACAGGGCAAGGCAAAATGAGAAAACCAAAATCCCTGACACGGATTTTGTTGTACAAGCTGAAATCCATTTGAAATTAAAACTGTGATCCAGCCCCTCCTTTTACCATTTTTTTCAAGTATGTAATAGCAAAGAACACATTTCAGAAGAGCTTATTAAACATGGGGGTACTCTCAAATCTTCATCTTACCGGCATCCAGTATCTGGCTTCCTGCACTGTGAAATTCTCATGGCTGGGAGCATGTCATGATTGTTGTTAAGTGATTCAGAAAGATTACCCAAAGACTGCAGTGGAAACGAGTATGAGGGAACAGCTATTATTAACAAGAGAACTTACATGGAGAATCTAGACAAAGATTCCACCTGTGCCTCTTGACATCAGTGATTAATACAGCACCACTAATCATAAGGCCACATTCAACTTCAGATACTCATTGGCCTTAAACTGTCAGAGAGAAATTCTTTTTATAGCCCTCATACCAGAATAATTATTACAGCAAAAGATAGCTACACTTGTGTTGCAGTATGGGCATAGGCCATAAAGGGTTAACAGCTGCTCAGCTCAGGCCTGGAAAAATCCTATCAAGCCACCTGAGGCCTTGGAGCTTGTTTGTGAATCCATTGTTTTGGGAAAGAGTCCTCTATGCGGTGAGAAAGAGTCCTCTATGCGATGGGAACTATGAAGGAGTCAAGGATGGACAAGGTAAACAACGGCCTTGTGTGTGTTGCCATCCCCTGTCTAAGAGGAGGGTCTGACATTAATGCAAGAATGTAACCTGTAACCAATCAGTATGTTAGTAGCATTGATAATTAATCATCACTGTATATAAGCTTGTCTCATGCTCTCAATAAACGGATTCTGACAGATCACATTGATCATGGAGGTCAGCCCCTTCTTACACCAATCGTCGTATCTCTTTACACTTGTACTTATTTCCTAGCTGAATCAAATGCCTCAGAAGAGGTGGGAAGAATTGGGAAGGAAAGGGAGGCTAACTTGCCATCCCAACGCTATGATTTTTCTGAAAAAAAGTGTAAAAGAATTTCCCAGCAACTTAGCTCAATAGTATTTTATATCGCAGTTTAATAATTCTCTATAGAAAGATCAATATGAAGTGCTTTACTATGAGGGTGGCAAGACACTGGAACAGGTTGCCCAGAGAGGTTGTGGATGCCCCTCCCTGGAGGTGTTTAAGGGCAGGCTGGATGAGGCTTTGGGCAACCTGGTCTAGTGGGAGGTGTCCCCAAACCATTTTATGATTCTGTGATTCTATGATGAAGCTGGCATGGTTGTTCCAGTGAATGCATTTGTGCTGAAAGGCAAAAATTCAGAAGAATGAGCCCTATTCAGCATCTGTTATGACTAACATATTCAATTCCCATCAACTTTGAAGAAAGAACCCAAAAAAATGAGAATAAGTCTGGGCTGTATTCTAAGCTCTGCATCTACGTAGACGCATGTGTGGCCCTAGCCAAAGGATGTTTTACCACCCCAGGTCAGCTAGTTAGGAAGGCAACTAGTACAAACTGCTGTCAAGAGCAAGGTGATGCATATGAAGGGTATTGAGTATTTTACAAATTCTGTGAAGTAATTCCTCTGACCAAGGACAGACAGTGACAGCTGTCATTTAGCTGCCTCCCTGCCCAAATTTTCTGGCCTGCAAGTCCAACCACACTCTCCTGCTCAAGGGTGTGAGAAGCTTGCTCTCAGCATTAAGCTGACATATTGGCCAGATAGGTTCAGAAATTATGATGAATTGGCCTCTCAGAGGAAAGTGTTTTTCTGACTGTGAGATATGAGAAAGCCAGTCATCATCCCCCTTATACTGACCTGGCTCAATCCATAGGGTGGTCAGGAATGCAGGTGGAGTTTATTCCCCTCAAGGAGGAGAGAATATAAAATCTCAAGAGAGTAGTTCCTCCTCATCAGCCTAGTTGCCTGGAGGACAAGCTGGTGTAAGAGACATTTTCATCCTGCCTGAATTCTGCCCAAGGAAAGGGCATAATTAATTTGCTTAGAAGGAGAAATCACACTCCTCCCTGACAGATTTTCTCTGTAAAGCAGATGTTCCTGTGCTGAGCTGTGCCTTGCTTTGAGGCTTCTTCCTCTAATTCTTCCTGTCTTCCAGTTCCATCACTGTTAAATGCCATTAGCCACATAAATTCCTAGTTTTCCAAGCTCTCTCTGTACCTGTAGAAGTCAGTGCAGCACACAGCTAGGTTGTGAAAGAATGTGGACCTGCTGCATATGAAATTATTCCTGCTGCGGCACTTCCTTGGTTATAACGCAGTTTTCACAAGACTTGCATAATGTTTTTAATATGTACTCTTTCCAGATACTCGATTGACAGGAGCAGTGACCCGGGAAGGTTCTTTTATGTTGACATTACATCTGGAGCACTGATGACTGCAAGACCTCTTGACCGGGAGGACGTTTCTTGGCACAACATCACTGTGCTGGCCATGGAGCTGAGTAAGGAGAATGCAGACTGTACACAGATTAAAGAGATATGATAGAAAAAGCTGAATTCCACAATGCACATGTTCTGAGTGGGAAGCTGCATTAACTGAATTACTCTTCTGGCATTTACAGGCAAATACTGTGGGGTTTTTCTTATTTTTCATGCTCTTTTTCACAGGGTGGTGGAGATGAGGCTGGAAATTAAATGCCGAGTGCTGCTTTTTCAATTTGTTAGTATTTCAGGGATTAATTTAAAACCCTTCCTGATATGTTTCTGCAAGAGCTCTGTCTCTCCAAAAAGGGCTAGGCAGCTGAAACAGATGCTGCCAGTCCTACCTGGGAAGACTGAGTAGTGCAGGCACTGGTGGGCACTAATGATCCCGTGCTGCTAGATCACTGGTTGAAATCTCATCTGGTTCAGCAGCAAGTAATTGTCATCACTGTCTGCCTGCTGCATAAATAATTTGGGCAGGGGTGCTTTGGGATCTTCAAGTATGCTGAACTCGTTATGCTTTTGGGGTTTGTAATGAACTAAAATTTACTAAGTGCTTACCAAGGCTATGAAAACAGGGAGATGGTGACCATTTCATAGTGTCAGTATGAAAAACATATAGATACAAGCTTCGTAAAGGAGCTGAGCATATGCAAGCAAAGAAAATAAAAGGTTCGCCAAGCCTTCGCCTGAAACTTCTTTGGTCCATGCAGCATTGCCTCAGGATCAAAATTTGTCTGTTGGGGGCAGCAGCTTTTCAGAAGTTTGCTTCTAATAGCTAGGCCATTCCCCATGTCTGAGACAGCTTTTGCACACCCAGATTGCACCATAGATACGGGACAGTTTGAAAGGAAAAAAATTTTGAGAAGCTAGTCCAAAGCCAAATCAGCCGACTTGAAATTAGCAGAGGGACAATTTCAGAAGAGTTGGGGTGACTAAAACACATCTGTAGGCTGTTCCAGCAAATTGCAGCTTTCTGTCCCCTTTTTAGTAGTGAGAGGTGGTAGTGACATGCCAGGATCTCACTCCAAATCAATTTGATGTTGGTTTTATTTTCAGCAACCAATGGCTATTGCAGTTCCATGGAAATCCATACCCATATAATTCTGAAAGGTGCCCCTGTGGCAGCACTGCAGGGCGAGAGCAATATGTAGGCACGTCTTCCTTTGATTCATCTTCCATCAGTCCTATCAGTTTTGCTCTGTACATGTGCAGCACCATCTTTTAATTCAGCCAAGAGTTTCAAAAACATTGCAGTTGGGCACTCCTGAACAAAGCTCCCAGTTTTAAAAGTTAGATCAATAATATTATAGTATTGTAAAAGCAGACTTTCATCTGCTGCAATGACAGGTGTGCAAGATAAGTGGGAAGATGAAGGATTACATTATAAATTAGGTAGAAACAATGCAGTTTAAGAATATTAACTCTGTGATACAGTGTGATGCATTATGGATACAGTACATTGAACATTTAAGAAAATTTCAGAATGTAAGAAAATTCTTCGTTGTTTATATGAACTTTTCTTGCTATGAAGAGAGATGTGTTTGGAGATAAATGCACAAAGCAGTACAGCTAAAAAGAAGATTGAGAATACCAATTTTGTAAGATTTTATTTTCTGGACTTTTGCACCTTTTCTGACTTCTCAATAATGATTTTTTTTTTTTGTCATTACTGCTTACAGTTTCTTTTTATCATTAGAGGGAAATATTTGGGGCAGAAAAGAAAGAAAGAAACTATTCTGTGGTCACTTAGTTTGGAAACTGTGAAGATATGTGAAATGATGTCTGGATTTACTGGCAAAGAAAGCTAATGAACCAGTGGGACAGAAACATCAGAAATGATGTCATGCAGAATGTAACATTTTCATTGCAATTTTAAGCTTCAGTGAAAGCTTTTCTGTGCAATTTCATGTGTTATTACATTTTAAACCCCCTTCTACAAAGTATCAAGGACTTGACACTGTTTTTGAGTTCAAGGAACATAGACTCTGAGCAAAACCATATCTGAACTGAGAATTACTGCTTTCAACAAGCTTATCCTTAAAGCATCCCTTCCTAGTTCATGCCACCAATACCAAGACTCAGCAAAGAGTATTGCCCAATCATAGGACAATAAAAAAATATTGGGCATTGTCTAAGACTTTTGTTATAGAAGAGTCCCACTGAAATGCAACAGGTTGAAATCTTTAATGCAATTTGTTAGAAGATGTGATTACACACAAAGCCAGGACAGAGCAGCATTTACAACTTCACTCAACTCACACAGCCTACAAGTAACCACAATTCCCAATATAAAATGTCATTTAAAGCCAGTTAGTAATGAACAAGCTTCTTTACCTCTTCAGAAGGGTGTGGAGCAGCCCTTTTCCTTTCCTGTATCCTGCCCTAGTTGATGTTCTGTCTCCTCCTTCCAGACAACCCCTCACAGGTGGGCAGCGTCTCTGTGACAGTAAAAGTCCTGGATGTGAACGACAATGCACCCGAGTTTGCAAGGTTTTACGAAGCTTTTGTCTGTGAAAACGCCAAAGCTGGGCAGGTGAGAAATGCAAGTAACACCAGGGACTAGGAAGGGGATGCTGTCCTACATGGAGACAGCATGCCAGTAAGGGTGGGCATTGGAAAAAGGGCTCTGCTAAAGGTGTTTCCCGTGAAGTTTCAGCAGCAGCTGTCTTGTGCTGCTTTCCAAAGGATTTACTGGGATTAACTTCATCGTTAGCACTTTTTCTTTGGTCCTGCAGTAGTTTCCAGACTCACTGTGCAATATTCTTCACAAGCTGAAATAAAGCCTACCCTTGGGCAGGTGCCAGTAGGCAAACACCTCCTGTGTCCTGTAGCAGCAATAAAGAGAGCATAAGTGTTATGAGAAGTGCCGTTGAGTCAGCCTGGACCTCGTGTGGCAGAGACAAGATTTACTTTTAGAAAATCCTAGTTAGAAAAGCCTTAAGCATGCCTGGACATAATATATTACTGTAGCTTCAAACTGGACAAACTGGATCTGTTATGCTGTGAACTGCAGATGACAGAAAGCTGTAGATAACACACCACTTTGAGCCCTCAACACAGTAAACCAGCACTCCTATGCAAGCAGTGATGGTTCTTTGCTCTTCTCCTTTACAACACCCCATTGAGTGAGGTCTGCCTGTGCCACAGATGTATATGTGAGCTCTCCTAGGCTGGAGGTGGTACAAGCTCTACTGCTGATCATTTGTGTGGAAGGTGACCTTGTGCTTCACTATGCAGGGTTCACAGTCATCACTTTACATCTCCTGATGTAAAGCTGAGCAGCATAGTTCAAACACACAGACCTACCATTCGTGATTTGTGACGGAAAAATTATGCTAGCACTATCACTAGAACTTTTCCCATCTTGCTGCAAAGCAGAATGAAATAGCTATTCACTGCTGGGACAGCTGTCATCACAGCTATCATGCACAGGGTAATTTCATTCCACTAGTTTATGGAGAACCTTAATAATACAGGGAAATCATTGTCTAGTCTTTTTCCTAGTTTTGAAGGGTGAGTGGCCTAAAAAACTATCCTTCCAAGAAATGCACTCAGATTTGTTCAGCTTCTTTCAGTGGGGAAAGACAAATTCTGTTGCCGCATTTTGAAAAGTTCTGAAATCAGTTTTAGCACATTGTATAAGACTTTCTGGGTCTGTCGTTTGCCTTTCAATCCAAAAATAACTTTTAAATGCAAAAACCCAGGTGAAGATTTATTTCTTGTCTAAAAAGATGTCAGGATGTTTATTCAGACAGAGCAATAGCTCACTGTGCTTCCAGCTGTTAGACCTACTTTAATAAGCCTCCATAGGTGAGGAGACAAATCTCTTTCTGGATTTAGCATTGACTTAGTTGCTTTCTGTGGTGTTATTTATTGCATATTCAGACTGTCTGCCTGGTTGAATTTTCTTTCTTTCCTTTCCGGTGACATTGTGGGAAGAGTTTAATTGATTTTAGACCAAGAGAGTGATAAAATAATCAACCTGAAGTCCTGCAAAATTAAGCTAAAAGTATGGAGTTTTTTACAAGCCCACTAATGCAGAGTGCATCTTCTGAAAACCTTGGTCCCTCCAAAAATAAATAAACATGCAACAGAAGAAAAGGGTGCATGTGAGGAGAGTGACTGTTATTTGGACAAAACTGTTTTTGTTTTAATAGTCCTCCTTTGTTTAAAAGTGATTTAAAAAATTTAAATGAAACCTGCAAGGTTTTGCATCTCTTGTTGATTTTCCTCATACCTTAGTAAAGACAGACTTATCCAAACTCTCCAGTTATATTTATATACATATAGAACATATATACAAATAGAACTCATAAAACACATTGAGTTGGAAGGAACCTTTGAAAGCCATCTAGTCCAACCCCCTGCAGTGAGCAGGGACATCTTGCACCAGATCAGGTTGCTCATAGCCTCATACTATGCTCTTACAGGTCTTCATCCAGAAGAAGATATATATCTGTTACCTGTTTGTTTATCTAATATTATTGTATATATTTTGTTTCTCACCTGTTTTTGCTGTGTTCTTGTGTTCTGTAGCTGATCCAGACAGTGAGCGCCATTGACAGGGATGACCCACAGGAGGGTCAGCACTTCTACTACAGCTTGGCTCCTGAGGCAGCCAACAACCCCAACTTTACTCTAAGGGATAATCAAGGTAATCAGACTGGACACAGACAGTTAGCTACTCTAATTTCTAATGCCTGAGTTGGACTTGAGAGGCTGCAACTTACAGTGTGTGATAAGATTGCCATTTCAAATAATACCAAGTGACACCTGCTCCTTAAAGGCAGTGATAAAATGACATATTACTTAATACATTTGAAGGTTATATGATATTTTCTTCTCTATAAATATTCTCCAGCAATAGGCCCCTTTTTCTTCTTTGAGGAAACGTGCCAGTATTTTGTGCAAATGCAGGTCTTGTGGTCAGACTGCAGGCATCTCAGATTACCCAAGTGGAAATTGCATTCATTCAAAAGATGATGCTTAAAGGTAGGACAGCAACTGGAACTAGGAGACAAATCTAAAGGGAATTATATTGCTCTTTTTTTTGTACTCTTCATGTTTTCTCCTAGGCACAGAAACACCTGGTTCTTGTACTCTTCCAGTCTTTTCCCCCAAGCACTTTTTTTTTTTTCTTCCTCTTTGCACATCTTCATTTCCCTAGGAAAGGGAGAGAAGCAAGGAGGGAAGGAGGGAGAAGATGCAGAGCCTTAGGGAGTAACTTAGTGTACAGCTAAAAGTCTGTGTAAGATGTGCTACATAGAAACTGAAACACTAGCAGAAAGACTCCCGGCAAAGCTCTGGCATTTCAATATTCTACCCAGAGGAATTTGCTCCTTTTGAGGAAGCTTTGTTGCTTTGGCAGCCTACAGGAAAGCCCTGCTGTGTCAGGCCTTCACAGCACCCCTGCTGATAAAGGACCTCTGTGGGCAGATAACACTGCTGAGGTACAATCCACACCAGCCACTAGCAGGAAAGAGGGCAGAGGTTCAAATGTCCCTGTGAAGGGGCTGGAGTTTAGGGTGTAAAGTACCACAAATGAGCAAACAATTCCACAATAAATGGGGAGAAAGGCACCTGCAGCATCCCTGGCCAGTCTCCACACCTCTTTCCATAAGAACCTTTCTATGGGTCTGTAGGCACATCAAAGAGTAACACAGAAGTGGATAAAGAAACTCTTACCTTCACTAGTTAAATATGTCTTAAAAGATGCTACTGACAGAGCCCAGAGCCCTCCTCCACAGCGTTATATTGCTTTTCAATCTCAAAAGCATTTTTTTCTGTGGTGTCCCTGAAGCCTCCACACACAGTTCTTGCATTTTTATACCTCTCTCTCCCTCTCTCATTATCTCCCTCTGTTTTATTTTTAATATGCATTGCCAAAATAAGAGAACAAATAAAAAAAACAAAACTATTGCTAAAACATTTGGCAAACTAGGCTCATTTTATCCTCAAGGCACTGTTCTAAAAAAAGAAACTTACTGAATTCCCAGCACTAGATGCACTTTTTCTGTCTAAGGTCATACTTGTGATAATTTATAGTGACAGGAGTGACTGAATGGCTGTGCCTCTTGCTCTCTGTAAAATACCAGTTATCCAGAGACATATATCACTAAGACGTTTAGTGTACTATTGGTTACAAATCTGAAAGAAAAACATTAAGTATCGAAACACTGACTATTTGAAATATACACAATAAGGCTTAATTTACTGCCTCAGCAATTTGGTGTGCAGCAGTCATTTCAGCAACAATTACTTTTATATATATTTTCATCTAGGGACCACTAAGAACTATATAAATTATGTGACTCAGTCACAGAGAGGGTAACTACCCTGTCTGTGTGTTGCAGGGTGGCAAGACAAGAGACAGAATCCACCTTGCCAGTCACAGCCCGTGCATGTAAACACAGCAACTCTTCCCAGGCTGTGGGGAGGCACCATTAAGATTAGCAATTGTGCTGATTACTTGGTTGTCCAAGATAGCAGTAAGAGACACTTCAAGGCATGCAGCCTTCCTGCCAACAATTAAAACATTGTATAAACCTCAGTGTAAATCATTGAGCAACAGATAGATCACAGTTTGCATTCTGATGAGCTGTTTTACATATTTCTTTGGCCCTTGTCATTTTAGTCCCTGAGAACTTCTTCAGTCTATTCATTCCCCACATATCTCTGGCAGACAGAGAAATCCTATTGTTCTCTACTTTATAGACGGGGATCCGGGACAAGGAGAAACTAAGCCACTTACATGCCTGATTCCTTTTGAGTTCAGTAAAATCAGTGAGAGGCAGACATGAAAGTATCTGCAAAGATCTCAGCCTAAAGGACTTCCCAAGGCCATATAGGATATCTGTGATAAAGCAGAGAACTGAGCTGGGGTCTCCCATCTCTTCAGTTACTGAAGTAGGACATTGGCCAACTATCTTCCTCCACTTCTAAATCCAGGGGAGGTCATGCTGGGAAAAAGTTGGCAAAAGAGGCTTGTTGTAAGAATACAGTGAACAATGAAAGAAGCTTATTGCATTTTCAGATTAAACTCTGAGCTGATCTTGTGTCGACCCTTAACTGCTGCCCTCCATCTCTGAGTACCAGGAACTGGTGAAGAGAGTAGCCATTTAAATGGATGCAGTTATAAGTCACTGGAAACCTCTGGCAGCTTTCTCCATTGCATTTTAAATTTTCCTAGGAATATTTTTAGCTCTTGCTTCCTGTGGTCTGCCTTGTGCTTTGGCAGAGCACAAAAGCAGTGAGCTGTAAATACCCAAGAAAAAGTGTAGCTCCTTCCTCAAGCAAGAGGTGTCTGTAATGCCTGCTTCCTTGTGCTCGTTCTCCCACTCCTGGTGAAATGTTTCTTTAAAATAATTTTCCAAAATATTCATTATTATTCCAGTCAGTTTCTAAAAACTAGCAGAAGTTCTGGGATAATCATCCCCAGTTCTTGTAACAACACAGAAATCAGACAAGCCTTTCTTGGGAGAAGAGTGGTGTTTAGCTCTGATCTCAGAGGTTGGGCCCACACGGCATTTAATTCTCCTGACCTCTCCATGGAGGTATCTCATTTTTCTGCATGCCTGCAAGAAGTACAACTTTCACCTCTTACTGATGGTATGGGCATGGGACACACCATGCAGCAATCTTCAATATCTCTTCTCATCAGTGTAGCTGAGATGGTCAGCGGTGTAGCAAGCCAGAGACACCACATTAAAAGTTATGATGCCAAAATATTGTGCTTTTTTTTCCTGTTTTTCATTATAATGGGGGCTTTCATGTCCTCACAAACCCTCTTCTCTTGATGGCTAGGGCTCAGCAGATACTAAGTTAGAAAGAAAATTGTGTACTGTGTTTTCTGCCATGCTTCATCACATTTCAGCACATCCTTTGTGCCGGGGTAACACATCAAATCACATCAGCTTTTGATGAGTCACACAACAGGCTTTGGCACCAACATACTGCAGTTCTGCAGTTGCAGAGCAGCAGGTAGAACAATTCTTTAGGGATGATTTGGACACCTGTCGAGTACAAAGCGAAACACAACAAAAGGGCTGAAATGTAATGCCAAGAGTCACCAAGAAAATTTTCTCACAAAGAGCATTGCAGAGCTGATTATATGGTTGGCAAATCACAGGAAATCTATATATGTACACTGATACATCTTTCAATATTTTATTATAGAAACTAGCTTTATAATATTTTATTATAGAAACTAGCCTGAAAAAAAAAACTATGGTTAAAAATATTTCAGATCTCTCGCTAGCTAATTTTGCACAGCTTCACAGATGTGCCTTCTTTCACAGGCAAAGTATGACCAACTCAGAATAATGAAGTGTCTTTCCTTCACAAAGAACAATTTTACATATAATGAAGGTTTGCTGTCACCTGAATAGAATTGGTGACTTCTATTATAAGTCAGTTTTAATAGAGTGAGTTTTCACCCAGGAAACAGAGAAATGCAACGAAATTATAGAATCACTGAATTATAGAATGGTTTGGGTTGGAAGGGACCTTAAAGGTCATCTACTTCCAACCCCCCTGTCATGGGCAGGGACACCTCCCACTAGACCAGGTTGCTCAGTGCCTCATCCAGCCTGGCCTTAAACATTTACAGGAAGGGGCCATCCACAACCTCTCTGGCCAACCTGTTCCAGTGTTTCACCACCCTTGCAGTAAGGAATTTCTTTCTTATATACAGCCTAAATCTACCCCCTTCCAGTTTGCATCCATTACTCCTGGTCCTGCCATCCTGTACCCTATTAAAAAGTCCTATCCCAGCTTTTTTGTAGGCCTACTTCAGGTATTGATAAGTCACTATGAGGTCCCTGCTGAGCCTTCTCTTCTCCAGGCTGAACGACTCAGACATTTACATTGACACTGCATAAATGCAGGTCCTTTGGGCTGCTTTTCCTCTTGCTGAAGTAGTGATGAAACAGTGTGGTATTATTAGTTGGAGAGCACATACTAGAGGGCATATAATCAGCCCAAGGGAGAGAAGTCACTTGTATGTGTCCCAGGACAGAGGAAGGGGAAGTCTGCAGTAGGCAAGGGATCCCAGCCACTGCACACTCCTTTCTCAGAAGCCATGGGAGCCACAGGGGTGGATTTAGAGTCACATTCCTGAAAATTGTCTGTGTCTCCCCACATTCACTGCCCATTCTCAGAGCTGCATATCATATAAAAGAATGGTGAAATTGGTAAATGCTGTCACATAAAGGGTTTTAAGCAACTTGGGATTTCATCTTGCACCTGGTGGTATTTTCATCAAAGTTCTGGCCCTCAGGATCATGTGATTTAAGGAGACACTGTGATTTCAATATATATTCACATGTAGGCATGCATTTTATGCTTTCAGAGTAAAATCTCAAAATGCCCCTAATGTGCAAGAAGTAAAAGATGTTAAGATTCCTTTTAAAAGCATGTCGCAAATTCAAACTGATCTCATGAAATGTGGAATTCAGCATCTCAATAGTTATGTTCACCAGTACTGTCTTTATGCCATAAGATTTGCTGCACAAAGTATAGGAGCATAATTTAAGTTTGCACATATTCCATTGCTGCATGCAGTGCTCCTGATTTCACTCCTGAAAGCCATCAAATCATTTCTGCTGTTCAGACTTCAGCAGAAAATACAGCTAGTTTACTTACATGCTGCCTGAGCCTCTGCACTGAAGAAAATCACACAAGATGTAAAGTTCAGCAATGAATTGACAGGAAATAACAAGGAAATGGAAAAACCCCTTCTAGGTGTTCTGGAGTTCTTCACAGTCTGCTGGTGATCACAAGGGTTTTTGGCATCTTCAGGCAGCAGCTCCAGTGCGCCAGTTCACCTGAGAAAAAGCTGATGGGCACCCTGTATTTCCAAGCATAGCAAATGTACATTGCCAAAGAAAAAAGTACCCATGCTCCTCACTTATCTGACCTGGCCCAAAACTTGCAACAAGGGACAATTTTCCAAGAGGTTCCTTTAGACCCCTGCTGGCCATAACACACCGGAGACATTCAGTCTTGGCTTGTTCCAAAAGTCTCTGAGGCCAAAAAGCTCAAAAATCAGCACTGCCCAAATCATCCATCATCTCCAAAGATTTTGCCTGGGCATTCCTGAGATAAGAATACAGAAGAACAAATTCCTGCATCCAGTTACTTTCCAATTAGAAAACTTGGTGCACAGTCTGAGGCATCTGAAAGAAGGGGTAGAAAGGAATTGAAATGCCACAGGGAAATTCTGACATTTTAAAAACCATGCTGAATATAGAGGAAAAAGCCCCAATGGTAGGAATTTCCCTTGAAATGACCAACAGCAACTGGCTTTTAGATCACTCCCTGTTTTGTTTCAGCAGCATCATTTTCTTTAATTTTAATTCAAGATCTTAGAAAAAAGTCACATGAAATGAAGCAGAATGATCAAATCAAAGCAGAATAATTCTGACACATGATGACATGAAGCATTCCAACTTTTTCCAATGAAGTGCCAATGAAATTGCTTGTATTTTTCTGAAAAATGCTTAGTTGCAAATTTTCAACACACTGCTCTAAGATAGCAAGTCGGTATTTTCCTTTGTCTCTTTGTTGCCTCAAGCAGATGTCCATGCCTTGTTATCAAAAAGCATAAAGAAAAGCATAACATGTCCACAAGGGTCATACATTGACATTTCCAAGGTGGTGGCAGCACTTAAGAGGTCTAGAAAAGCTGCTGAGCATGATTCATAGAATCATAGAATGGTTTGGGTTGGAAGGGATCTTAAAGATTATCTAGTTCCAGCCTCTCTGCCATGGGCAGTGACTTCCCACTACAGCAGATTGCTCAGTGCCTCATCCAGCCTGGCCTTAAACACCTCCAGGGAGGGGGCATCCACAGCCTCTCTGGGCAAACTGTCTCAGTGTCTCATCACCCTCACAGTAAAGAACTTCTTTCTTCTCTCCAGCCTAAATCTACCCTCTTCCCTAGTCATGCTATCCTGTACCCTATTAAAAATGGTTGCTTGCAAACAAGGACTGCAAGTTAACATGAACTGTTTGTTTCTGTATTGCCTTCTGTAAGCTCTTTTAGCTAAACCTGAAGGCTGTGAGTTTGCTCAGGGCACTTACTGTCAGGAAGGGTAAAAGCAACTCATAAGGTGTGTGTGTATACCTTGCAGGTCAAAGTAATGACCTGAGAACAGGGAAGGCTGAGGCAAAACACCAGTTAATGACAAGCTAATTAAAAAAAAAAAAAGAGAGAGAGAAAGAGAAATGGATGTGGGTTTAGGGTTGATTTTTTGTTTTTTTAACCTTCCTTCTCTGCTGTATGCAATTGCTTTCCATATAAGCTTTTCTCTCCATCTGTGTTCTACCTCTAGACAATACAGCGTGGGTTCTGACGAGGCGCTCTGGCTTCAGACAGCACGAGCAGAACACCTTTTACCTCCCCATCCTCATCAGTGACAACGGCCGCCCCGTGCTGAGCAGCACTGGAACACTGACCGTGCACGTGTGCAGCTGTGACAATGATGGCATGGTGATGTCCTGCAATGTGGAGGCTTATGCCCTCCCCGTCAGCCTGAGCAGGGGGGCACTCATCGCCATCCTTGCCTGCATCTTTGTCCTGCTGGGTAAGCCCCTGGCTTCTTCTTGGGAAGAATCAAAAACCATTCAGTTCTGGCCAAGGCGGGTTGCTGGTCTGCTGAATCATAGAATCATAGAATAGTTTGGGTTGGAAGGGACCTTAAAGATCATCGAGCTCCAACCCCCCTGCCCCAGGCAGGGACACCTCCCACTAGATCAGGTTGCTCAGTGCCTTGTCCAGCCTGGTCTTGAACACCTCCAGAGAGGGG
>VZTY01026164.1:28065-43958 GCA_013400935.1 Turnix velox
TTTTAGTCCTCCCATCCGATATCATATTAAAAATTCCTTCCCCTGCCTTTCTGTAGGACCCACTCAGGTACTGATAAGTTACTATGAGGTCCCCTGTGAGCCTTCTCTTCTCCAGGCTGAACTCCTTCAGCCTGTCTTCATAGGGCAGTTGCTCCAGCCCTTTGACCATCTTCATGGCCCTCCGCTGGACCCACTCCAATAGCTCAATGTCCTTCTTATGTTGAGGGCTCCAGAACTGGACGCAATACTCCAGGTGGGGTCTCACCAGTGCCGAGTAGAGGGGCAAAATCACCTCTCTTGATCTGCTGGTCACACACCTCTTGATGCAACCCAGGATTTGGTTGGCCTTCTAGGCTGCAAGTGCACACTGCTGGCTCATCTTGAGTTTGTCATCAACTGCCAAGTCTTTCTCTTCAGAGCTGAATTTCTTACCCTCTTACTGATGGCCCCATGTTTTCATTGCTCCCACAGTGCTGGTGCTCCTCATCCTCTCCATGCGGCGCCAGCGGAAGCAGCCATACATCATTGACGAGGAGGAGAACATCCATGAGAACATTGTGAGGTATGACGACGAGGGCGGTGGGGAGGAAGACACAGAGGCCTTCGATATCGCTGCCATGTGGAACCCACGGGAGGCCCAGCTGGTGGTGAAAAACCGTCAGGACATGCTCCCCGAAATCGAGAGCCTCTCCCGATACGTGCCTCAGGCGTGCGTCATGGACAACAACGTCCACAACTACGTGCTCGCCAAACTGTACGAAGCTGACATGGACCTCTGGGCACCTCCCTTCGACTCCCTCCAGACGTACATGTTTGAAGGGAACGGCTCGGTGGCAGAGTCACTCAGCTCCTTACAGTCGGTGACGACAGACTCAGACCAGAGCTACGACTACCTGACGGACTGGGGGCCACGCTTCAAAAAGCTGGCTGAGATGTATGGTGCCACGGACAGCAGTGGGGCTCTGTGGTAACAGACAAGGAATGGCAGAGGGGTTTCCATGCGAAACAGTGTCCTGTTAGGTCCATTCTCATCAGATGCTTCCATGGACATGGGTGAGGCCTCCTAAAAAAAAAATAAAACAAAAAAAATAGCAATACGGTGCTTGGATGAGAATGGGAAGAAGGGTGCAAATGAAGATCTCTCTGGATCAGCTTTACTCAGTTAAATTAAGTCATGTTGTTGAAACAGTGAGAAACAAAATGAAGTTTTTCCCTGTTTTATTACAGCAAAATTGGAAAGCCCCACTCCTGGAATAAAAATGACATTACTGTCTTTCTTTCTCTCCCTTTCCTCGTACACGGCAGCTTACTGAGCTCCATACATCTGGGTTCAAAGATCTGTAAACTCCAATTGAAATCTTCAATTCACTGAAAAATTGGCAGCACTGAAAAGCGGTTCCCCAACAGTTATTTTTTCCCCTTCCCAAAAATTGCTTGCTAACAAGAGGACAAGAAAAATCCCACAAAGCAGAAAATTGAAACTGGAATCTCAGAGGGCTCTTTGTAAACTAAATCTCCTCTCTCTGTTGCTAACAGAGTTCCTTTTTTAATCCTTTAGAAACAAGGCTGAGGGGTTTTTTTTCCACCTGGACAAAAGGGCTGGGGAAGAGACTTTGAATTTCTGCTCTAGTTTAATGGCTGATCTATGAGTCCTTGGTGTTAACACTAATCCATTTCCTATCAAGTTTGTGTAAATTTATTCTCGGCTCTTTAAAATTATGGCTCTGCTAAACTGCTCAGAACAAAACCAGAAAATCTGCCTCTTTTGCACTGTAGATGTCTTCTCCATGTGCCAAATGTGAAGATTAGATTCTACCAATGAAAGCCAAATAAATTTTAAAAAGAGGAAAAGTTATATTTGGTAACTACATGGGTTAGATGGGCTTTCCTAATCTGTGTGAGGTCAATCCAAGGGATGTTTACATACTGTAGATAACCTACTTGAACAAATGCAGTATTATAGACCAATAAATGGATGTAAGAAAATTACATGTATAAGTTTTGTATATTTGTTAATTTTGGTAATAAATATGATGTACTGAATACAGTACAGTACCTTAGCACCTCTTTTAATAAAACTTAAACAGAAGGGAAAGTCTAATGTCAATTTATTGATGATTGCCTTGCACCAAGCATCTAGTGCTTATCTGTGGCTTTACTATCACATGCCTTGAGCATGAAGAAAAAGTCGTTCATCAGCACCATGTAAAGGAGACAAGCCTTCAGTTTGCAGGTTCAAGTAGATTGTCTGCTCAACGCTTACTTGGACATTGTCTTCTGCCACAAATCAGCTGATGTGGAGCTCTCCAGACTTGGGTTTTTTTCTATTCCAACTATGCTAAAATCAAAAGGAAGTCTCAGCCAATTTTTTTGCAGCATTACATCTGGGGCATTGAGAAGCTTGGAAACCTGTTAGATAGCCCTTTCAAGCCTTCCGTGCAATATCCATTTATGGTCATTCTTTATTCTACAATCAAAGGTTTTGAGCCTGGATCTTATTTTTATGAAATTATAAAAGGGAAACATTGGGTAAAACACACTAAGTTTCATGGAAGATGGCAAAAGCTTTCTGAGAGCAGAGCAGTCCACAATGGCATTTGCAGGTTTCCTCCTAGCTAAAGGCTTTATCCATCTTGAAACTGCCCAGCAAAATAGATGTGAGGGCACAACCACTCAGCTACCCCTACTCCACTTTTATCCTGTGCATACTGTGCTCAGTTTGTGTTGCAGATGTGCACAAAACACTGCTGTCTCTGACAGGTCTTTGACTCTAACAATTTAAGATAGCAGCCTTGTTTCCACAGAGACTCACACAAAGTCACTCAGGCCTGGAAATTCAAGCAAACAGCAAGGAATATCAAGGTTTGGTGACTTCTCAAACATTTACTCATCTGATGTGATGAAAACCTGTGCTTATCACCTGAATGAGAATCTGCTTTACAGCATTGCAGAAAAAACTCTGACAAACATGTGATAATGATTCTTTAATTCATCCTCTAGCACTTACCCTGCTGTGTCGTGCTGATTTTATAACACTAGACAAATAACTGCAGCCACTGTGATCAAGGAAGTGGTGTAGAGCATGTAAAACTGTTGTTGAGAGACTTCTGAGAGTATCCTCACCTACTGAACTCAACAGGAATGACAGAATAGGAAGAAAGACAGAGAGGACATCTATCCTACCACTTTACTGTCTGATATAATAATCAGGTTTATATGTTTTAAGCTGATACTTTTTTATTCTTAAAACCCCTGACTGTTAAAGCTCTGTCATGTTTCTAGGCAATCTTCCACTGCATCAATATATTCAATGTTGAAAGCCTTCCCTGGGAAGTGTAAGGCAAGTGTCCCTTGCTGCCATATAAGCTTGCAATACACATGGATTACTCTGTCCCTTTGTAGAGAAACAGCTTGGTATTTTCAGATCATTATTGCCTCTACCTTTAGACATAGTCTGCAGCAACAAAAAAGCCTCTGGATAGTTCTTCATGTCCTAATACAGCAGCTATTTAGAGAAGGGTTTAGGTATGGTTTAGAGGGGTAGAAATTCAGTCCTGTATCATGTTGCCTTCAACTTGAAGCTACCTACTGTGTTTGCTAAAGGTTTTCTCAGGACAACCTGCTTTTGTCCAAGGCCACTTTTTACTCCACAAAAGCACCCACAAGTGTCCTGAAAAAGAGAGGCCTCACAGAAGATCAGACCAGCTTCCTGGGGTGTGTGTCATCTGGTGGGGGAGGACCCAAAGCACTTTCTTTAGGTGCTTGAACTCACACCTCAAGGGAGCTTGGTGCAGAGTGAACTCTGAATCATAACACTTAGGCTGCCTGATTCTCCTTGGGTTTGCCTCAGCACATGAGCACAGCTAATAGTTGGATCACTAGATACTGTGACATTTACCAGCTGGTGTTTAGCTGGCACTTAGCAGTATGGCTTTAGTTTTTGGGGTTTTTTAATAGAGCAGGTGACAGTGTTTCCACAGTTTGTGAAAAGTCTGTGCAAACAGCCAACACTTGCATCTATCACCCTCCCACAAACAAAACTGAAGAATGCTCTGTTTTTACTGATGAGATATAAAAAGGAGGCCCAGCCCGAAGTAGAAGAGGGTAGAAGGATGTAAGCCCAAGGGAAAAAAGGTAACCTCATAAATGTGTATAAATACATAAAAGGTGAGTGTCAGGAGGATGGAGCCAGGCTCTTCTCAGTGACCTCCAATGATAGGACGCAGGGCAATGGGTGCAAGCTAGAACACAGGAGATTCCACAGAAATATAAGAAAAAACTTTCTCACAGTGAGGGTGACAGAACACTGGAACAGGCTGCCCAGAGAGGTTGTGGAGTCCCCTTCTCTGGAGACAATCAAAACCCTCCTGGACGCCTTCTGTGACCTGATCTAGGTGTTCCAGTTCAGCAGGGGGATTGGACTAGATGATCTCTCGAGGTCCCTTCCAATTCTTGACATTCTGTGATTCTGTGAGATTCTGTGAAATGTATGGTACCACTGTCTGGCAGTCCAACAAACATGCTGATCACACAGGTCCTCATTCTCCTGCCCTGGTGCTCCTCAAGTCCCGGCTTGCCAACATGTATGGACATTTGCAGCACTACATAAAACCTGCTAGTGGTTTACAGCCAGGGAATTCAGCTTGGTCTGGTGGAGGAACTGAGCTTTGTCACACAAGCAAACACCTCAAAGCGACAGCCCCAGCCATGTGTGGTACCCACATCCTACCCAATACCTTGATGTAAGGGCAGAAATGTCAGAGGGCCAGGACAAAATTCTACATGCCCTCATCAGTGCCCCCAGCCCTTTGTGCTCCAAGGCCAGTCTGAGCACAATGTTCATTCGGTTTTGTTTCTCTAATGACATTATTCCACAGCTGCCAGTTCTCAGGAAAAAACAAAAGGACTCACCATCCAGGAACAATCTCCTACTCTCAGCTGTGTCTGAAAATAAATGATTCAGAGGAAAGAAATAACAGGGGGTCTAAGTCATTCTACTAATTCCAGCCACTTAAAAATTTAGCATATGGCCCAAGCAACTCATCTAAGCTCTATCCGCTACTAACAGAGTTAGACAAAGAGTGATTAATTCCCTCTGTCTTGGCCATCTGTATGATGCTATGGCCCTCTGGAGGTGCTTCTCTCTAAATTAATGGCCTGGCCTGTGGGGATTTATCCATACAATTCAGAGTCTGGCCCTAGGGATGATATTCTCAAGCCCTCTGCTCTATTTTTGGTTTCATGAGTGACCATGTGCAAACACTATGGTCTCTGACATTTCCTCTTTCCCTTCCTATCACCCATCTCTTTCTTGTCTTGATAGATTGCATGACCTGCCATCTCTTATATGGCTTTGGTCATCACATGTAGTCTCTGAGTAGCAGCTCTTTTTAAGCTGGCTGTCAAAAGCCCAGATCTTTTCATAGCAAAATGCAGAACTCAAAGATGCATAAAAGGAGTTAACATCATTCTTTCTGGCATAAATTTTCTTGCAGTGCTGCATTTCATTTGCTGCTGCATTGGCCATTTATCCAGCTTTATTAGGTCCCTCTCGATTTTGTTATTTCTCCTTCAGATTTATTGCTTTTCATCATTTTATGCCACAGTCACATTTGCTACCTACAATCCCCTTTTAGATCATTCATTAAAACCAATAGTGACACGGATCCTTAGAGGAACCAAAAGTTATAGTTTAGTCACCTTGAAATATGCTTTATTAGGCTATGCTTGGATTATGCTTGGTGCAACTGTCCTATAGCAAAAACTAGGACCTACTTCATTGCCTGCTGCCTGACCACAGTGCCATCTAACTGGAGGAACAGACGGATCCTAGAGGTCTGCTCTGCGTATGTACCACATCTGACTTGTCCTCGAATCACAGAATCATAAATAGTTTGGGTTGGAAGGGACCTTAAAGATCATCTAGCTCCAACCCCCCTGCCATAGGCAGGGACACCTCCCATTAGATCAGGTTGCTCAGTGCCTTGTCCAGCCTGGCTTAAACACCTCCAGAGAGAGGGCATCCTGGCTGTAAGTAAAGAAATGAAGCACAGATGATGCCTGACAGACTCCAGAAGAGTTCTGAACTGGACAAGTAGAAATTTAAGAAGATCCAATTACTTTTGTGCTACCAGGGACTTACCATTAAGCTATTGTCAGCCTTTAGCACTTTGGTTTATGCTAACTTAGCTAGCAGTGAGAACAAACACAGGAGATGCTCCCTAGGAGAGAAGGTGGATTAAATAACAAGGACAGCGTGTGAGGTAATCCACATTGTTGTAAACTAAATATGTTTCTACTCCCCCAGTTCTTGATGTGAGTGGGAGCCCACTGCACCCTGCTCAAGTAATATCTTTTAATGTAGTCTTTCCACTTGCAGCTGGAATAACATAAGGTGGGGTTCTCCAAGACATCCTAATTTGTGCCTGCAGAGATCTGCAGCACTCAGAAGAGGAGCTGCCCTTCACTCAGCAGTGCCCTGTCTCTCTCAGGGCAATGCATATGTCATCACAGTGCTCCAAGATAGCCACTGCTAACAAACAGCTGTATCACCTAAGGGATTCATTCTCATGCATAGAACTCAGTGATTTGCCTTTGGTTTGGACTGTAATGCAGAAATAATCCGTATCAGTGCATCCTCTTTAAACAGAGAGAAGGAAAGGGGGCAGCAGTTAGTCTGAGGCAGAGTAAGGCTATGATCCCAAGAAAGTAGTAAGGGCTGAGGAGACTCACTGCCAAATCAAAGCTTTAGGGAGAAATTTTCAGTTATGCTTTCCTCTGTGAACCTTCTAAAGATCTTGCACCCACAAACATGCAAGGTATTCTAGTGTTGGTCTGAGAGGTGGCAAATCAGAACACTTGTACGAGGTCTGAGCAGAAGCAACAGTGCAATGCTGATACTGTATTTCCCAGGAGACAGAGTAGTATGGCAGAAGAGGTGGAAGAGAGTCATTTTCCAGTGACTTTTTGAAATCATGTGATCTTTTTTTAAGAGCTGATGTCAAGCAGTTTAATATCTGAATATCATTTTTGGATCTCATTTGTTATTAAGCCTACCACTAAGGAATTATCCTCTTAGGGAATATGAATTTTCAAATTAATATCTTAGTGTCTATAGGCCAGTCTCACAATGACTGATCCTATAATTCTTTATGAAAGGTGTATGAGCTAGAACATTTCATATCAGAGCCAGAAGTGCTTGCCATGTCATATAACAAAAAATTATAACAAAAACATCAACCACAGGGTGGGTGGAGAGTGGGGGAGGCAGAGGGCCATTATTTTCAGGTATCTATTCTGTCAAACACGTATAATATGAGTATAATATGAGCCTCCTCAGCACAGGAGTACCATGATGAGTGTAGAATAGGGGCCTTTGCCTTTTCTACCAATTCTAACAAAAGAAAAACCTGAAAAATGTCATTCAGGCCGTCCCTACTGAGTGAGATGGGCAAAAGGAAACGAGAGGTCCTTTTGAAAGCATTAGTCTTTGAAACCATTAGTGAAGATAGCCCATGGCCAAAGGAACCTGTCCTCTATCTTGCTTCCACTCTGTTTGCTGACCCTCTTATAAGTACAACAAAACCTCTCTGTACCTCTTGTTCCCCTCTTACAATGTGAAGAGGGTTCACTGCCAATGAATCAGAGATGCTGCTGGTCCCCAGTGGATAACTAAGTGCCTCAGATTGCCTTTACCCAGTCCTCATTCAAATCATTTATGATGAAGAAATCAGGAAACACAAGAATCTCCTTTTTTCTTCAGGTGTAGAGGTATTTGTGCCTAGATAGCCTGGAATGTATTTCAGAATAGGGGAAATTTTACAGCTTCATAATATTCCTGTTGCCTTGGTCACATACAACATGCATTGCCATGAACTTAGAGGAAAAGTGTTTCCAAGTTCAGAGGAGAAAAGCCTCTCTTTTTCTCAAGCAGTAGTGCTAACCTGCTTTTCGCATAAATTCTTGGAGCAGCAAAAAGGGAGACAACCTGTACAGAAAGTGCATCTTTTTGAAGGACCCCAACCAAATGTTTTGTAAGGCCACAAGAATCACAGATGGAAAAGGTAGAAAAAAAGAGGTAAAAGCAATCACATGACTCTTAAATGGTAACTGAAACTGAGTCCCAGCATGTGTATGATCTCTTCCACCTTTGAAGCATCCTTTTTGTTTAGAAAACTGTTGTTTACTTTCAGCTTGAAGCAATGTTCTCAGAAAGATAACTAACCAGTTGAGGTACATACTTGCAACACCCTCAGACTTGTGCCTATTGTCCATTGAGAAGTGTCTTGCATTTAGTATGTCCACTAGAAGGAAAAACAGGCATGTCCTGCCTTTGGCTACATGCTCTTGTACTGAGACTGCGAAGTGTAAAGTAAGGCTCCCATATCTGGTACAGAATAATCATGGGGATTTATTGCAGACAAATACATGGGAGCACACAGAAGTTTAAAAAATCAGTAAAACTTCAGAGGAAATCATTGTAGAAATGCTCGGCAGTCCAAACAATCTGTTATAGAATCATAGAATCATAGAATAGTTTGGGTTGGAAGGGACCTTAAAGATCATCGAGTTCCAACCCCCCTGCCCCAGGCAGGGACACCTCCCACTAGATCAGGCTGCTCAGTGCCTTGTCCAGCCTGGTCTTGAACACCTCCAGAGAGGGGGCATCCACAACCTCTCTGGGCAACCTGTTCCAGTGCTTCACCCCCCTCACTGTGAAGAATTTCTTTCTCATGTCAAGTCTAAATTTACACCCTTCCAATTTACATCCGTTGTTTCTAGTCCTCCCATCTGATATCATATTAAAAAGTCCTTCCCCTGCTTTTCTGTAGGACCCCCTCAGGTACTGATAAGTTACTATGAGGTCCCCCCTGAGCCTTCTCTTCTCCAGGCTGAACAACCCCAACTGCTTCAGCCTGAGCAGAACTCCTCTTCTGACTTTGTAAATAATTATTTTGGTGTATATATAAGTCAGGTAGGCAATGGAATTTTGAGCTTTAGCTCAGATGCAAAGTTTTTATTTTACTGATAATATAAACAAGTCTATGGATCCAATGAGAAATAGTTTCTTGCAACAGAAAATTTTCTTTGCTGCTAATCCAAGGAAACCTCATTTCATGTCTCCACATATTTGAAACTCTTAACTACTTATCCAGCCAGCTGTCCAAACACTAAAGAAATCAAAAGATAGTATTTTACAACCTAAACCAGATGAGTTGGATAAAAATGTGTGAAAACTGTTATTAAATCCTATCATCCAGATTTAATTGTAAAGTGCTTTCCTAAACTGCTAGTGAAAAACCACAACATGTATCATTTGTGATTTATGAGAAATTATAGATGACATTAGCATTTTAGAAACATCATTCACAGTGAGAGCTCCAAGCCAACCAATTTATAAGATGCTGAACCTTCTTCATCAGCCCTGAAAAATTCCAGCCACCTCATGCTTGATAAATGAATAGCACGTTCAAAGATGTGGTAAACTACTGGCTTTGCTTAGAACAAGACCAAATGAGCAAGCACTTTCCCGCAGCACTTTCTGACAGGGGTTTGGTTCAGCGCCTTGCTATCCCTGAACTCCATCTGCAGGTTGAAGCAAGGAAAACTGTCTGTAAGGAAAATGTCTCCATCCCACTTTACCCCAGTAACATGTCTGATGAATGAGAAGGGAAGGCTGGAAACCTTCCCCAGCTACCCTAGTATCATACTTTTATATCTGGGGCCACAGAAAGCAAGACCAATACTTTGATGAACAGATATACCCTGTATAAGCCACGTATTGCCAAATAAGCTTTCCCAGCTCACTCATAACAAACAGCACCAAGGGACTATGAGACTTGGGGACTGGTTTCAACTCTACATATGCATATGACAAATTTGCAAGATTTCTCTGCTGTGGCTTTCCCCCCAGCATCCCACGAGGATAAGCACTCTAAAGCAGCATTAACAATGTGAAGAGTTTTGGTATTTATTTAAGCAGGCTGCTAAGCATTTTAGGGCCCCAGGCTCATGCTAGACAGGATATAAAGCTGCAGATTTCTTATATAAAGGATATAAAGTGCATATTTTTCTTGCTCTGGGAAATGAGGAAAGGATGACTCACACATAGCAGATGTTGGTAGCATCTCTTAATGCACTACTGAAAGGTGCTCAGAGGCTGCAGTGATGCATGCTCCCTTAAAGTCTACCTGGGATAGTCATAGTCATCTAGGTTGGAAGGGGGATAGACCTGAGCAAAATTCTGTAGCAAGACAGATCCTAATCTATCCCTTTGTCTCACTTTATCAGCTGTAGCCACAACATTTTGCTTCTATGTCAGACCTTCCCCCTGCAAACATCAAAGCAAACAGCAAACATGAATTAGAGAAGCGGAACAGCATCCTTGATGTGTGTGGTGACTTTGTTATCACTAGTCCTGGGAGAGTACTACACATTAATACTATTGCTAAAGAAAATCAGCTGAGTGTCTTAGTGCTGCCCAGTAGGATTTGAAACCAATAACACAGCTGATCCCATTTTCCCAGAGAAATGTAGAACAAGTCTAAAAATTAAATGTCTAAGCTCTTACTGCAGACAATAGAGACAGGGGAGGATTCCCCAACAAAAAAAAATGTGTTACCTAGGAGACTCTTCTCAGGAGTGGAAGTTAGCCCCAGGAAGATTGTTTTTCTCCTCCTAGGCCATTGGCTGCTGGATTCACAGCATCTGTCCACAGAGGCCAGAGGTGCCCATGGGACTGCTGAGGGCATCCTAACTTCTGACTGCACATCTCCATCAGAGATGAAGAGGGGTTTCACAGAGTCATTAGTGCAGGAGACACTAGTGAAGAATTACATCTCAGATGAACCCAAATTGCTTGTTTGGGTACCTGTAGTGCTGCACATGCTGCTTAACAAGGATGTACAGCCCAGAAAGGAGGAGAGTGAGACCTGCCACTGCACGTGAATACACTTGTCTGCACCAGTTACAGCACCTCTGCTGTTCAAATTGTCATACAGCAAAAACAAGGTGTCCAAGCTCTCCTTTAAATAAAAGATGTTTCTATCAGAGACAAGGTGCAGGAACATGGCACTACGAAGTTGTAGTAAAGACTACCTGTAGCAAATAATTTATTCTATTACTATCAGATCCCTGTGCACAAATTAGAGATAATGGTCTCCTCCACCTTAACTACTCTGCCTGAAAGGCCAGGGGAGCATCTCTTACTTTGTGTGAGAATAATGGCTACTGAAATGTATCAGGGTTATAAAAAGAAAAATTACTCTATTTAGCTACTTTTGCTGTAGCACACTCCCTGCCAGCCACTCATTGTCCTGTCTCTGCAAGTAAATACTGTGATAGCATCTAAAAACACAAAACACAGCTGTGGTAAAATATCCCATCAACTTGCAGCCATTAAACAAACAGAATGCCAGCTCTTTCCTTTTGTTTAAAATATCATTACTGGGAACAAGTCATCTCTCTCACTGCCATTGCGCTTCAGTACACATGTTAGGCTTTTCAACGTGACCTAGTTTTGGCTGGAAAGTTTCTCAGAGAGACCCTTCAGACAGCATGGCCATGCCCATTATTTTCCCTGCTAATCAATACATTATAAAAGCAGGAGCATCTTGCTTTGCGGAAGATGAGGCAAGGGATGTGGAGCCACAGCATGGTCAGACTCTAATACAACTTCTCACCAGTTAACAGCACCAATACACTTGCTGGTCTCCTGCCTCCTATTCCTGGTGTTCCACATAGGCCATGAAGTCCTCTCTAACACTACAAAAGCTCCAGAGGAGCTGGAAAGGGGGAAAACTTTGCTATCCCTATGACAAGCAACAGGGGATGACACACTGCAGCAGCGTTTGTGGAGAGTGGTGACATTTTTCAGGTGTTTGGGCAATCTGAGCTTATATCTGAAGCCTTTCATGGCTAGAAGCTCCTGCCTTCAGGGCTGATTTGTTTGTTTTAGCCGTGCTCAGGATTTTCCTCAATGCTGAGCTGCTTCAGGCATGGCTGAGAAGGAGGTCATGTGCAGAGGACAGGCAAGGCAGTGTTCACAGTGAATAGCAACTGCTTTGCCTCCGTGATAGACCTGGCAAAGGATAATTAATGGGTGAGTTTCATCTAGAAAGGCCAACATCAGATCACAGACACCCTATGGAGGCTGCACAAATCCCAAACTGCTATCTGGTACAACCAGCCTCACCTGTTACTTTGTGCAGACCCATGGGACTTATGCAATGTGTCAGCCAAGGCACAAAGGCAAATGACTGAGTGGACTCAGGCTAAGGGCAGTACAGCTCATGTGAGAAGGATGTAGCTAGCATCTTAGGGCTGGGGGGGTGTGAAGATCCAAAAGCAACAGGAGCAAGGAGGGAAAATGCTGTGAGATCATGAGAGTTGGGGCACATCGGTCAGAAAGCATTATTTGAAAGGGCTGGGAGTCAGACAGAGAAGTTGGGGGTATTTAGCTGAGAGGATGCAAAGATCACATTCAGAACACAAAGACAGGCTAGTAACAATAGGAAACCATTCCTCCCACTTCCTACCCTTTTAGCTGAAGAGGAAAAGGGGTAGACAGTGAAGTGAAAAGCATGTAAAGAACAGAAAGCAATGACTACAAGCAGCTACTTCATGCTGGAATTTCTGATGAGGAAGTCACATAGATCAGGGAAAAAAGATCCTCTATTCTTATTCCTGTACTTGCTAATTTGAACACCTCCAGAGGTTCTTCTCTGGTAAGAGTACAATAACGAGGATAAAACAACAAGAAAAAAATGCCATTGATTTATAATTTTAGTGTCATTAATACCATATATTAATGGTAAGGATAAATAATGCTGGAATTAGAAGGAGACAGGAAGTGCTGTACCCCTGTGGTTGCTTTTGTAGGGGGGAACATTTATATCAGTTACAAACATATAAAAAAATACAAGTTATCTCTCCCAAAATTGTTAAACATTCTCTAAGCATTCTGATAAGAAAAAATTGCATTTTGTTTTCAACAATTTGCCACTAACACTGGGCAACCTTTGAATCCATGTCCCAGAGCTCCCAGTTATGAAGACCTTGCCTCTCTAATTGAAAAGCTGTGCTGTTTGTTTAAAGAAAATGGAAAAGTCACTTGAATTTTGTAATGAAATCTCCAAAGCCACCAACACTGACCAGGACTCCTGGAGCCAGAAGGGACTGGATTTCTTGGTAGCTCATACCTAAAATTAATCTCTTGGCAGAAGGGCGCATGAAAAAGAAATTAGGCACAGGCTTTTCACTCACTTTGTTGTGCTGATGGATGCTGAGATATGATAGGTTTCAGGGACATAGTGCCAGGAAGCCCAGGCTGAGTCAGCATCACCTGCAGACAACTGTGTGACATCACACCCTTTTCTGCCAGCCAGAGATGGAGAGAAACTGGCATGTTTCTTTGGACCAAAGTTCTGCTGTCCAGCCATCATGACATGTCCTGAGGTATAACGTAGCATAGTGACAGATATTTCATTTGGGACTTCTAATTGTTTTTCATGTGAACAAGGTCTCTGGCACACAGGACAGATGTATGTGAATAACCTCCTGAAGGCACTGTGGCAACTATAAACACCATCATCACACAGCATGGAGACTTGCAAGGACTGCAGAGGGTCTACAGGCTTCACTGCTGGACACCAGATGCTAACTGGAAACCCACACTCGTGCTAGAGTGGCAGAGAGGTATTTCTGGGATGCAGTCTGTGCTAATATTACCTGTAGAGTCCCTGCAATCCTGTCTGGCTCTGAAATCTGCAAAGCCTTTCTCCAAAATGCATAAACAGACTTCTTGATATAGTAAGGAATGTTTCTTTGCTCGTTTAACTTCCTGAAAAAAGCTTTGGAAAGCAGAGCCAAGGGAGAGAAAATTAAAAATAAATAAAAGGAAAACAAAATAAAATCTGAGAGAGGAAATAGATTTAAATTAAGGAAAGGAAAAAAGTGCTCGGGTAGTTTTCCCAGCCTGCAGCCGCAGAGCTCCCCCCTACCGAGTCCCCAAGTCGCGGATTACCGGAGCGCACGGATCCCGGCGAGTCCTGCCGGGACATACTGGCACCTAGCGGTGGCATCTCCGTCTGCGGCGGGTGACACAGAGCCATGCAGTCATAGACCTCATGTAGNTGGCTCTGAAATCTGCAAAGCCTTTCTCCAAAATGTATAAACAGCCTTCTTGATATAGTAAGGAATGTTTCTTTGCTCGTTTAACTTCCTGAAAAAGAGCTTTGGAAAGCAGAGCCAAGGGAGAGAAAATTAAAAATAAATAAAAGGAAAACAAAATCTGAGAGAGGAAATAGATTTAAATTAAGGACAGGAAAAAAGTGCTCGGGTAGTTTTCCCAGCCTGCAGCCGCAGAACTCCCCCCTACCGAGTCCCCGAGTTGCGGCTTCCCGGAGCGCACGGATCCCGGCGAGTCCTGCCGGGACATACTGGCACCTAGCGGTGGCATCTCCGTCTGCGGCGGGTGACACAGAGCCATACAGTCATAGAACACGTTGAGCTGGAAGGGACTTCCAAAGGACACCTTCTCTTAAATCCCTTGCAGTGAGCAGGGAAATCCTGCACTACATCAGGATGCTCAGAACCTCAAACCCACTGTCCATGTCTCCTACAAAGATGTTAAATAGCAGTGGTCCCAGTACTGATTTTTGAGGAACATCACTGGTCACTGGTTTCCAGTTAGACAACAAGCCAACAAGTTCACCAATCACCCGGGGAGGACGTGACGATTAGCACAGTCAGTCCTCGGGGCCTTGGTCCGCAGTCTCACTTGAGCACCGGGGTGGGCTTCAGGCCCTCTCTGGTCACTGTCCTGTGGATGAAGAAAGACTGAGGTCTTCCTCCTGGGCCCACCCAGGCTTCACTTCTCATCCTTTGTCCTTCAAACTTCGTGGGCAGCAGTCGTAGCTCCCTGCAGCCACTCAAAAAGATGCAAGAAGCTGCAGCGCTTGAGCTCAGTTGCCGGGCCCTCTGTTTCCTGTGTGTTGCGCCAGGCCTCTCCTAAAGATAGATGGGCTCCTGATTGTCGGGCTAGGCTGAGCTTTTCACAGCCATTTCTTTCTTAAGTGGTGCTGTTCCTTCATTTTGTAGAGGCAAATTTCTCAGTTGCCTTCACTGGGTACTTTCAAAAATGCAATTTCTTAGTTTTCTTTCTTTCTTGGCTAGGACTGAGGTGCTTTTATCCAATGGAGATTCGATAGCCTGCTCTTGTCAAGGCCCAGGCCAGAGAAGCCCAGAGAAGACCCAGTTGACTGGTCTTGCCCCATCCGTCCACTGACGTAGTCAGTTTCTCCCTTGTAAGAAGGCCACCACAGGCAGGTCAAGCAGGACTTGCCTTTGGTGCCAGCTGTCTCCAGTCACCTCTCCTCTCCTCTCCTGTGTGCCATAGCATAGCACCTAGGTTCCAGCATCTTGCAAGGCACAGAGGTGAGGCTGACAGGACAGATGGGTGGTTGCCGGCACCCTCCCTCCTTTCTGCCCTCTTTGCAAATGGGTGTGATGATGTTTGCCTTCTTCCAGTCCCAGCATGACTTTGCAAGTGCATCAGCCAATTGTGTGGGGACTCTGGGATGCATGTCCTTAGCCCTAGGGACTTGCGGATGGATATTGAGGTTCCTGCGGTGGCCCCCAACCTTGTCTTCCCTGACAGCAGGCGTGGGGGGAACGACTTGGTCCCCCTGGTCTCCACCTGGCGTTCCTTCAGTTTGGGAGGCATAGAGAAAGGGCTGGGCAGGGAAGAGTGGGCAGGGAGCAGTGGTTGAGTAGCTGAGGCTTCTTGTGGTCTCTTCTTAGGAGTTGAGCCTTGCTCCTTAGGAGAGGGGGTAGGCTTTCTTGAAGCTTCCTTTGCTGGCTTGTGTAGCTGTAGAAGCCCTTGTTGCTGTTTT
>VZTY01026167.1:13457-25536 GCA_013400935.1 Turnix velox
AAGGACTCCTAAGCAAGGAGGTGCCAAGCTTAATAATATGGCATGGAAAATGAGGCAGAAAACAGCAAGTGTGCCAGTCAGGCAGAAGGAGGAGGATTAACTACATAGCTGTGATAGTCTGCCATGGAGCTACTAGGAGCTCTGAAAATTTGCAGCATCTCTGTCCTCTGAATCTCAGTCCTTAGTGGTCTTTGCTGTAATATTTAAGTGATGACACCAGGAGGGTGGTGATTCTTTAGTCTTTTCTTGGGATTTGTTACCCCTGTATGTTGGTTGTATCTGTCACACTAAAGCATGAGGAGGGTTTCAGAGTGATTGCAGTGATAAGAAACTTGAAAAATGCTTAATATTAAAATAATTCTTTTGCAGTTGTGGAGGCATTCCTATACAGCTTCCTATCACATCTATGATTTCAGCACCAGGTCAGTAACTTTTGCACACAAGGCATGGATTTGAGATTATTTTCCAATGAAATGACATTTCACTGATTGATCTTAGCTGCATTTTTCCTTTTGTTTTTCCAGTTCTATCTTAGATGACAGCTTGCTGCCTAATGATACTCAATATATATCCTGGTCACCTGTTGGTAACAAACTGGTTAGTAAAGAACAAAAGTGAAACTTAAATATGAGTCATTTTGCACACATTGGGAATGTAAGATCATGTTGTATGTGCTCTTGAGGTTTGGAGACTTTTCTTGCTCTTAGGTAGGTAGCTGCACTCATTGCCCAGTTGACTGCTGTTGCTGAAAAAACTCCAAAATCCCATGGTGTATTTTGTATAATTCTTTAATGGAAGGGCTTTCCTGAAAGTAGTGGTGGCCCTGGTGGACATATAAAGCACAAATGAGTAGAAGCTTCTTGTTTTTACAGTTGCAGACAGTAGTTCATCCCTTTCAAAGGCAGCAGCATTCTCTGCTTACCCATTACTGGGATTTCTATCTCCTATTTACACCATAAACAGTTCATTAATGTGGATTAAATTGATTAAGTGTTCATTAATGGGGGTTACAGGGATTAGAGGATCAAAATCTCTCTCGTACTCTTCCCTCCTGTCCTTTTCTTCTTCCTGTGTCCCCCAATCCATAGCAATTGTCACAGCCACTGGAGCTCCACAGAACATCAGGGATTGGAAGGGACCTCAGGAGATATCTAGTGCCATCCCCCTGATGGAGCAGAAACACCCAGATCAGGTCCCACAGGAAGGTGTCCAGGTGGGGTTTGAATGTCTCCAGAGAAGGAGACCCCACACCCTCTCTGGGCAGCCTGGGACACTCTTCTGTCACTCTCACCCTGACAAAGTTATTTCTTATATTTCTGTGGAATCTCCTGTGTTCCATCTTGCACTCATTGCCTCTTGTCCTATCATTGGATGCCACTGAGAAGAGCCTGGCTCCATCCTCCTCACACTCATATTCCATATTCCTCACACTCCTTTCCATATTTATAAACATGAATGAGATCCCTGTGGTGAGTGTTAGATCTGACTAAAGAACTATCATAGGAGAATGAGATGTTTATTTATTCTTGCTTTTTTTGTATTAGTGGAATTCTAGAACTCCACCACAAAAGCAAAGGGTGTTGAAAAAAGCTTTCTGCCACCCAGAACAAAGCTCTGGGACAAAATTGAAGTGTTGAGCTGTTGAAGAGGAAGAACATGGGTGATTAGAGGGGCAGGCAGGTGCCAAAAACCAGAGGAGTGTTGCAGAATTGCACAGATCTATTAGCACCTCTGTTTTTGTTTCCCCAAAGGTGACTTTCTTTGTCCAACAAATCATGGAAAAACAGCTCCTGATGAAGGCCAGTTAGCTTGTATCTCAGCTGAAAATGAATAGCAAGGCTTTTAAAACTTGATAAAGTAATCATGTCATTTGTCCTAGCTGATTGATTTTTGCCTTTAGGCCTGAAGTTGGGTTGCTACATGGGATTTTTATTAGTAATTGAAGTTCTTTAAGCATTAATGTCATTTGGTGAATGCAGCGTTCAAAGACAGGGGTTTTCTTGTCACCTGATGCAAATTTCCCAGTAGAGATGGCAAAGGGAAGAAGTAGGATTTAATCTTACCAGCAATAACAATCACAACAATCTTTTGCAGGCATTTGTTTGGAAGAATAATGTTTATATAAAAGCTTCACCAACAGCAAACACCATGCAGATCACAAACAATGGAGAAGATAATAAAATTTTCAATGGAATTCCAGATTGGGTTTATGAAGGTAAATATGTCCAGCATATAGTTCTTTGCATGTTCTTTTATTATAACTCTTAGTGAAAAATTCAAAGGAATCTAAGTCTTTAACAGAAGGATGCATTCTTTCCCAAGCTTAAGACCTGGCTAATGTTAAGATCCAAGAGGGAAATAAGTTCTTTTAATGTTACATTATTAGTATTGATCTGATGTCTCATTTCAGAACCTCCACAAACAGTCTAGACTTTGGAAGCTAAACTTCAGTTAAAAAAAAAATAAAGAAAGAACAAAAAATCTCTGTTAAAAGCTAATGAGAAGAACAGCACCTAGGATGTTATGAATTGATAACTTAAACTCCTTTGCATCTCTTTCAGAGGAAATGTTTGGCACCCATTCTGCTCTCTGGTGGTCTCCAAATGGTGATTTTGTGGCTTATGCAACATTTAATGATACAGAAGTTCCTCTCATAGAGTATTCCTTTTATTCTGAGGACACCTTGCAGTACCCAAAGACAGTGAGAATCCCGTATCCAAAGGTTGGTGCTATTTACTACACATGGTTGTGCTGCAGTTTCATTAAGAGAGGAGTCTCATTTAATCAGTTTTCTGCTAATGAAAATATTGTCTGTCTCTCCCCAACAGCTTGCTGTGATTACTCTTTCTGAAGTCAACAGCATCTGGCAATGTTAAAGTATTTTATTATCTCCAGGGGAAAGCAAAAAGGAAAAAAAATAAAAATACACAATTTAAAGGTTGTGTTGTTTCACCAGAAGATTTTGAGGTAGCAAGTAGAGAAGCTTTTAGGGAATTGAAGGTGGTACAAAGCATTTGGCAGATGTACATCCTGAAAACATTGTGCTTGGTATTGGTTAAGGAATCTTCTTCCACTAATGTAGTATTTTTAACTGTTGGATGCTTCCTATATTGGGGTAGGGGGGAAGAATCTGCTGATGGGATTTATTTGACCACATCTAAAGCTTTTTTAGTTTCAGCAGTGAGAGTGAAGCCTTCAGTTCATGCATCTTCTTCTCCTGCCCTTTCCCTTCCACATGACTATGGCAGGAGGGTTGGAACTAGATGATCTTTAAGGTCAATTCCAACCCAAATATGATTTTGAAGTTAGCTAGTTCTGGCTGTCTGTAGTAATTTCTTTGTATTTTCACATTTTTGCTTCACTAAGAATACCCTCTTCAAAAACACAATAAAAAATTTTATCTTCAGGCAGGAGCCACAAACCCAACTGTGCAATTTTTTATCGTGGATACCAGATCATCTCCTGTTGAATCTGCTGAAATTTCTCCACCTGCAGAAATTAAATCACAGTAAGAAATTTTTGCTTCAATATTTCCTTGTTTCTTTTGATGGGAGAGGAGGAGGAGCTTGGATTTGTGGCCACCTCTGTGTGTATGGCAGTTTTTCCCAGTCGTAGCAACAAGATTTACCAGAGAGAATCTGCACAGAGATTATCCTTTTAGTGATTATATATAGATGGCATATTCCATGTATGTTACATTCAGAATGTGACAAGTTCTTGGCTCATCACATTCAGTGGAGTCTAACTATGGTGAAGTCATTTCACAGCACAACTTTAATATGAGCAAGTTTTGGTATAATCAAATTATAATATATGGATTTCGATTCACTTGGGGGAAGGAAAGAAAAAGAAAAAAAACAAAAACAAAACCTTAATGGTGAGGGAAAATTTGATTTCATTGGAAGTAGACTCCTTGCTAAAGCAAGGTATCATGGTTGTCTTCTCCTTAAAATGTTTGTTTTCTTTGGAAATGTGGTGAAAAACAGCACCTCTCCCAGCAAATGGAAAAATTGTCTTTCTCAAAATGCCACTGGAAATGCACAACATGATATAAATGTATTTTGTAAAGAGCAGCTAAGTTGATTTAAAATGCATGCACACTCAATTTGCTATCCCACATCTTGGGGTTTGGGTTTGTTTTTTTTTTAAATTTGAAACTATATTGTGGATTTTTTTTGAGAGGTTTGTACTTACAAACATGATGGCTGTGGAAGAACTGATAAAATTCAGGGAGAAAAAAGAAAGATCTCTTAGCTAGTGCATGAAGCCAGCATCATTTTGTACACCATGGTGACATCTCAGATGATATCTGGGACACCCAAATTTTCAAGAGTATGTTGTTGATCCTTTCTCTGCAGCAACAAGATATTATATAGCTGTTGTGCAATGGTTTTCTCCAAAAATTAAGTGTCTCAGAATTATAAGCTCTTTGGTCTTTGGTCAGATCTGGTTAAGATCTGGTCTTAAGAGTCATGTTTTACCTTTTGTTGAGATGAAGAGAGAGAGAACAACCACAGTCTCCCTCCCAAGGCTGATCTCTATGAACTTAATCCTTTTTTCAATTAATTTAACACACAGGATTAATACCAAGATAACTCTTGAAGGATGGAGTTGCAAAGATCAAAACTAACCCTTTGTCTCAACAATTTTGGCTGATCCAAGTGATGGTGAAGCCTCAACATGTGACTAAAACAAGTGTTGGGGAATTTTTAAAGAGCAAAAGCACTTGAGTAGGAAAAGACCAGTGATGTGCAATGATGTTGTCAGGTAGTTTTGCTCCTGGAAGGGCAAAGTAATGAATATTTTCACAATATATATAGATGTATGAGAGGAAAAGGAGGTGCTCCAGCCCTCTCATCATCTTCATGGCCCTCCTCTGGTCCTGCTCCAACACCTTCTTATGTTGAGGGCTCCAAAACTGATCACAGTACTTGAGCTAATTTATTTCAGCTTAGTTAACATTTCATAGGTTGTGGAAAACTGAAGGTGCAATCCCAGTCTCAGTAATACCAATAAAATTTTTACTTTATTACAATAACAGCATAATAATTAATGTTTTGTTTGGGTTTTTTTTCTTTCCTTGTACTGACCATCTTGTCTGATGGGTGATTTATAGACTCTGGAATCATTCACTTCATTCACTTTGACACAACAACAACAACTATGGAGCTAATTTTGCTTCTAGAAAACAGAGAAACCACTAGGATATGCACATGAAGTACAGCAGTTTCCTTATTTTTTTTGCAGACAAGTTCCTTTTCTGGTGTTACTTCTCTGACAGACACTGTTAAAAACCAGTGACAGCAGCAATTAAATGACCTATCAGCTTCCCAGTTAAATGTGAAAGTGAAAATAGACTGTTTTTAAACATTCTTTCTAGACTGCAATCTAGAAATAAACCTGGAAGTGGTCAGTAACCAGGTTGTCATATATTTTTAATCCATCTACAATAATTGTAGCTTTTAATTCTTCTCCCCCCCAGTGATCACAAAGATATTCATTCTCATCACAAAACTAACTTTGGGGGGAATAAAAAAAAAAAAAAGGGAACACGAACTTGGAACTAAGTCAAATGTGCAAATTCTGGTTAAAAATGTATCCTTGCCTTGGAGGGGAAGTTTTGTTTTATTTTAGTTCACAAGGCTCCTGGCAGATAGGGGAAAGCTAAAATAAGAAGAGACGAGTACATCTAACAGACCAGAATGGTAAACAAAGCCACTAGATCTTGCTGTGGTGCCTTTTTTAAATTAATATACAGGAATATTCATGAAAATGGGGGGGTTTTTTTTCAGATGCTTCAGTTCTTCATGTCAACTGGTTGATGTACAGAAGGTGAAAGTAAAATAGTTGCTCTTGGTATAATCCCTAATGAATATAAATACTAAATGGAGCACAGACACATCAAAAAGTGCTTAAAAGCAACAGATTTCATGCAGATAAGGACAAAACTCCACAATCTCAGCTCCATACATCTTGATATTCAGAAGAATCTCCTCTAAATCTACCTTGTACAAGATTTATGAAAATTCAGGAGTAGCTAGTATTTTATGTGATTGAAAATAGAATTTAATTGATAGATTTCATGCAGATAAGGACAAAAATCCACAATCTCAGCACCATACATCTTGATATTCAGAAGAATCTCCTCTAGATCTACCTAGTACAAGATTTATGAGAATTTGAGAGTAGCTAGTATTTTATATGATTGAAAATAGAATTTAATTGATAGATTTCATGCAGATAAAGACAAAACTCCACAATCTCAGGTCCATATATCTTGATATTCAGAAGAATCTCCTCTAGATCTACGTAGGACAAGATTTATGAACAGTGTAGAGTAGCTATTATTTTATGGGATAGAGGATAGAATTTAATTGCAGTCTTTCTGGAAGTGGGTATGTACAAACTATCTTAATTCTTTATTCTGTGAATGAAAATAACCAAGGCATTTACTGGCAACAAAAACAATTGGCAAAAAAAATGGAGCAATTAGGTTTATTGCTGAAGAATAGATTGAAATGAAAATAGCCAGATGAGTCTCATTCAGTGAATTGCTGAATGCTATTGTGTAGTGTGTTATTAAAGAGAAGATTTAAAGTGTCTAATGCTATTGCTTTTTTTTTTCTTCAGGGATTATTATTTGAGTGTTGTAACGTGGGTGACAGATGAAAGGATCTGCCTGCAATGGCTGAGAAGAATTCAGAATTTTTCAGTCCTCACTGTCTGTGACTTTGAACGTAATACTAGAACTTGGACATGTCCACAGGTAAGAAAAATGAGGTGGGAGAGTTGTGATGCTTGAGAAATCAGTCTAGAAGGGAGTAGAGCATCTCTGTATGCTTAGGTTTGTAGAAACCTGATGTAAAATAAACATCACTGTTGTGGGATTGTTTGTTTTTTCTTTCTCAGGAGAAACAGTTTACAGAAGAAAGTGCAACTGGCTGGATTGGCAGGGTGAGTGTTCAATTTCTAAAAGTGCCCCGTGCTAAATAACACTGATGAGAATTAAGAAAGCTTCATGGGAGCCTCTTGCTGCTTGCAAAGCCTCTGGCACCCAGGTCTCATCCTTTCACTGCAGCAAGTGTAGGAAAGCTTGGTCTGAAATGGAGCCACCATGAGATCCTTCTCCCTCCTGTGAGCTTTGGGATCCTGAGCTGCCAGTCTGGGAGTTGTCACCCTGGGATGGAGTTGTCACCATCCTCTGTGACCTGCATGGCCTGCTCAGTTTGCAGAAAACAGAGTGATCCTTCCATTTTAATGCTGACTTTGGTTGGGGAGAGCAGGAGGCAGGATTCAGATTTCCCTTTCTTCTGGGGGGAGTTGTCTATCTGTGCTGGTTTGGCTTCCTGAAACCTCCAGCATGATCTAGGAGATAAAGTGTATTAATTAAGAATTTATTAAGGATTTCAAGTGTACCATGTCCTGCTCAGTTTGCAGAAAACAGAGTGGTCCTTCCATTTTAATACTGACCTTGGTAGGGGTAGGTTGGGGAGTGCAGGAGCCAGGATTCAGATTTCCCTTCCTTCTTGGGGGGAGTTGTCATCTGTGTTGGTTTGGCTTCCTGACACCTCCAGCATGATCTAGGAGATAAAGTGAATTTATTAAGAATTTATTAAGGGTTTCAAGTGTACCATGTCCTGCTCTGTTTGCAGAAAACAGAGTGGTCCTTCCATTTTAATACTGGAAGAGGTAGGTTGAGTGCAGGAGCCAGGATTCAGATTTCCCTTTCTTCTGGGGGGAGTTGTCTATCTGTGCTGGTTTGGCTTCCTGACACCTCCAGCATGATCTAGGAGATAAAGTGAATTTATTAAGAATTTATTAAGGATTTAATTTTATTAAAGATTTTATTTCATTTTATTAAGGATTAAGCACATAACCTTTGAGTTGTGTTGGAGGAAAATCATAGAGAGCAAAGTTAATTTTCTAGCATTTGTAGCAAACCATTCCAGGATGTCTTAGGGGTATTATTTCTTGATTTATCCCCCACCCACCCAAAATACCTAAAATACTAGAGACTAGATGTGTATAACTGACCAGATAAAAATTTTTCATGCCAGTTGCTGCTGTCTGGCTGCTGCTTTCCAAACTGCCTCTCAGTCCTTCTGTACATGGGAGAGAGTAGGCACCTAATGAACCACACAGAAGATCTGGGGGAAGTGAAGCAGAGATGCAAAAGTTCAGACTTGGAGGGAGAGAGATGAGTTTTTTCAGAGTTTTTTGGATGAGAACAGAGAGTACACTTTCCACTCCCCGCATTTTGCCACGCGCTGATTTATGCTTTAGTCACTTAATTCACTTTTTTTTTTTTTTTTTTGAAGTCAAAAATGAAAGTTTAAAGAAATGCAAAGAGGGAGGCAACAGCAGGGATGAAATCATCCGCAGTATGAAGATGAGAGATCAACCCACCTGCTGTCAAATTTGATATGGAAAGGAAGGCCTCAGAGCTGACACATTTTGCTTCTCTGCAGCAAAGGCTTCACAATTAGACAATGTGATGATCAAGCTGCAGACTTTGTAAACAGTTGTGCAAAATGAGAGGGCAAAATGAGAGTCTGTGCCATTAAACTAGGTTGTTGGGGTGGGTTTGTTTTTTTTTTTGTTTCTTTTAAAGAGACAACCCACATCTTGGGAGCTGTTGGAAGGAAAAGATAATCACACTTGTATGATCCTTGGATTCGAGAAGGGAGTAGGGAGGATTGGAGAGGGGATAGGGAAGGTATATTTATTCCTTTCTTATCTACTTAGGGCTGATAAAATGTTATGGGATATTTTTAGATTTATATAAGTTGTGTTTCTACATACACATATTTACAATTCAGAAATGTGCACACAAACTTAGGTAAATTATACTTTTGTGTAAAATATACTTACAGTTTTCTCTTTGTATATATCTAAAGTGGGGGTTTTTTTCTCCTTTTCCAAAATAGAGGTGAAATTATGCTCAATCTAAGAATGCTCAGAACAGCCTGTGTTACTGCATGAGGCTTCCAGGTCATGAGCTAAGTTAGAGCTTGCCAGTTGAGTTGAAGGAAAGTCACACTTTGAAAAAAACAAATCAAGATTGCAACAAGGGAGAAGCCAGCAAAATATTTCCCAGGTTATTTTTTTGCAGAAATATTGCTAGGGAAGTGATTATCTGGAGCATCTGGGTTAGGAAGACTCAAGTTTTGTGGTTCCTTACTGAGTAACCAAAGTCACTTCATCTTTTTATCTCACTTTCCATTGCAAAAATGAGTCTGACATCTGAGAGGTAATTGCATGGTGTCACTTAGATGTTTAGGACACTTAACCACAGAACTTTTCCCTCATTTGCTTTTGCTTCAATTTCATTCCTGTGTTTTTTCTCTCTAGTGTGTGGAGCACATCCAAATGACAGGCAGCAGAGGAATCAGTTCATTTCTGTCACTCACAATTGATAAATGGATAGTTTCTTCATGAAGATCCTGTTCCAGTTTGGGTTCTCTGCTGTTCTCTAGTCACTTACCAGCAAAATTTCCTCCCACAAAGCAGCTTGTTTTCTTTGAATACATGGGGGGGAGGGAAGCTTTTTTTTTTTACTGTCAAGCTAAAAAAGAACTCAAAGTTCAAAGGCTTTGCTCATAAATACATGCTTTAAAATGAGAAGTTCTTGGAAAATCTGTATTTGCCATGTTTGCATTGGGTAGAATGTAACAATGACCTTAAAAGTAACCATACAGATTGTTTCTTAGAATGTAAAAATTAGCAACATCTGTAGGATTTCAAATTCAAGAGGGATAAGAAGGAACATGGATCATACCAGGGCTTAATTCTGCAAATTCTACTGCTTAAGAAGCAAGAAAATACTTGAAATGTGTTTATTTTTCAGGCAAAAAAATTTTAGGGGTACATTGAGCGATGCCTTGCTGTAATTATTCAAACTCCTGTTTAGAGGTATCAAAACCTAAATTTATCATTTTACATTTGAGGATGTGTCGTGTGCTTTAATAGACATCTTTCTGGTGTTCCAGTTTCAGCCATCTGTCCCTTACTTTGCACCTGACAATGAGACCTACTACAGAATCTTCAGTGACAGAGATGGCTACCAGCACATCCATCGCTTCAGAGGCTCTCAGGTGAGCAGTGAGGGGCAGGAGGACCCCTGATCTGTGTTTCTTCAGGTGATGGAAGACTTTCACCTTCTCCTTTTTGCCCTTTCTCTCCTTTCCAGGAGCCAGTACCTATAACTACAGGAAAATGGGAAGTCATCAGCATAGAAGCTGTGACCAATACCTTTCTGTAAGTATTCCTAATCAAGCTATTCATATCAGGAGGGATTCTAGCAAGGGAAATCAGCAAGAAGGGAGGGAGAACTGGGAGGTGGTGTCTTTTAGCTCATTAAAAATCTGATCTAAACATATAAGATAAACCTTTAAATATTGTAATCAAGGAATCATAGGATGATTTAGGTTGGAAGGTTCCTCAAAGATCATCTAGTTCTAACCCCCCTGCCATGGGCAGGGACATCTTCCACTAGAACAGGTTGCTCAATGCCTCACCCAGCCTGACCTTAAACACCTCCAGGGATTGAGGGGGCATCCACAACCTCTCTGGGCAACCTCTTCCACTGTCTCATCACCCTCACAGTAAAGAAATTCCTTTCTTATCTCTTTCTTATCTCCCCTCTTCCAATTTGCATCCATGACTCCTAGTCCTGCCATGTATGTAAATATGTAATGTCATGGAAATATTTTACCCAAACCACTCCATTTTGCTTTTGTAGATATTACATTAGTAATGAATTCCGTGGAGCACCAGGAGGAAGAAACCTTTATAAGTAAGAATTTTATTTTCTGCACCATGAGTAAAATATTTCTTAATGAAAAGGAAACTTTGTCAGAAGAAAACACATTGCAAAATGAAAGTTTAGGGTGTACAAAGTCTAATGTGGAATTCTTTATAGGATATTTAATGAAAATCAATGTAGGACTATAAATGGTAGGAAGAGTGAAAATATTTCTCTATAAATTTTAGTTAATAAAGTGAAATTGTGAGAAGAAACACAAAAAACACATCCCTAAAAAAACCTCTCATGCTTTTTGCTATAATTATAGTTCCAGTGTTCATTCACTCAGAAGTTTAAAGCCTGTTTTCTCAGAGTTTTTAAATGAGGAATGACTTCAGATGTGAACTTTTAACTTATTTCATTCAGTCATCTTATTTTCAAACCCATCTCTGAAATGTCACTCGTCTCCTTTGCAGAGTGCTCTTGGAAAGCAGTCCAAATTCCACTCGATGTGTGAGCTGTGATCTGAATCAAGAAAGATGCCTGTATTACTCTGTGTCCTTCAGCAAAGATGCACAGTACTATCAGCTACACTGTGCTGGTGAGTACACCCAGAATTAATTGCCATAAACATGACTCACTGATCAGTTGGGTGAGAAAGTTCACTTTGCTGAGATCTTGATAAGCACCACCTAACAATGATATGTGTTGAGATAGATGGATAAATACACTGGCAGCAGAAAAAACAAACTCCCCCGGAGGCTCAAATGCACCTTGACAAAAATTACAGGGCTAAAATTTGATAGTTTTGTTTGTGGACCTCAAAAAGATGCAAAACATTTCTGTCTGAAGCTCCTCCCCATGAGGAGCTGCCTCTTACAAGGGATTTGGAGGCTCTGGGAACAAGATGAGTAACAGGCTGGGTGAAGAGACATGTGGGAATAAAAATTAAGATAGAGAGCAAGCAGTGGGACTGTAGGTTGTCCCTGACCTGTAAGTGCTTGGCAGGTTGTAAAAATTACAAGGATAAAATCTGATAGTTCTGCTGGTGGACCTCGAAGAGATGCAAAACACTTCTGTCTGAAGCTCCTCCCCATGAGGAGCTATCTCTTACAAGGGATTTGGAGGCTCTGGGAACAAGGCAAGCAACAGGCTGGGCAAAGAGAGGTTCTTTGTGTGTGGAAATAAAATTTAGAGAGCAAGGAGTGGGACTGTAGGTTGTCCCTGACCTGTAAGTGCTTGTCAGGTTGTAAAAATTACAAGGATAAAATTTGATAGTTCTGTTGATGGACCTCAGAGATTTGCAAAACACCCTTGTCTGCTCTGCATCTCCTG
>VZTY01026168.1:0-15562 GCA_013400935.1 Turnix velox
TTATCTTGGTTTCACACAATAATCCAAGAGGAGCTAGCATTGCCTAAGTCTGCTGTCTGAAAGGAAGCCTCTACTACACCTGTTCAGCTCCCTGGTTTAAAACCAAATCAGATAATTCAGATGCACTCTTTTGCCATTTGTCCATCCTATGTGGAAGACAAAGCTGGGGAGAGCATAATAAACTGCAAGGCAAGGCTGCTTTTCAGATTAACCAGGTCTGGCAGGATCCTCATGAAGCTCTACAAAAGCAAATGCAAGTCCCATGCCCAGAGTGGGACAATCCCATACACAAGCATCGTTTGAGGAATGACTGTTGTCCTGGTTTGACAAGTTGACCATGGGCCAGCAATGTTCCTTACATGGCAAAGAAGACCAACAGTGCATCCATCCCTCCCCTATATGACACTAGCACCAACAAAAGAAGCATCATCTGTCCAGAGTTGGGCTCCCCTATGCAAGAAAGGCATGGGCTTACTGGAGGAAGCCCAGCAGAAGGTCACTAAAGAAGGTCACATCACCCAGTGTACTGAAGAGTGGAAGAACAAGCTATGTCTGTGCATCTTGGAGAAGGCTCATGGGTAACTTCAGTGCTGCCTTCAACTACCTGGTCAGAGCACACAGAGAAGTCAGAGCCAAACTCAGAATTCTAAGAGGAACGCAGTGACAGGACAAGAGTCAGCAGAAGCAAGCAGTAACATGAGAAATTCTGATCAGATATTAGGAGAAATTGTTTTTCACTGCAGGGGTGGTCAAAAGCTAAACAGGTTGCACAGAATGATTCACACATCTCTTTGTAAATGTTCACAGAATATCAAGGATTGGAAGGGACCTCTAGAGATCATTAAGTCTAATCCCCCTGCAGGAGCAGGAACACCTAGACAGGTCACACAGGAACACATCCAGGCTGGTGTAGAATGTCTCCAGAGAAGGAGACACCACAACGTCTCTGGGCAGCCAGTGTTCTGTCACCCTCACTGTGAAAAAGTTTTTTCTCATATTTCTGTGGAACCTCCCATGTTCCAGCTTGCACCCACTACCCCTTGTCCTATCACTGGATGCCATTGAGAAGAGGCTGGCTCCACCCTCCTGACACACACCCTTTATGTATTTATAAACATGAATGAGGTCACCCCTCAGTCTCCTCTTCTCCAAGCTAGAGAGATCCAGCTCCCTCGGCCTCTCCTCCTAAGGGAGATGCCTGCTGAGGAAACAGTCCATGCTGGGGAAGGAATTCTGGGCAAAAAAAACGAGCCATCAACATATCCAGAAGCCTGGTCTGGAGAGAGCAGACAGTCCTCCTTCCTCCAAATAGAAGAATTTGTTTAAATTGGACTAAATTCACAACAAACAAATACACAGGTCCACTGGGTGTGTTATTCTGCATTCAGAAAAGAATCAATACTTTGAATAAACTCAAGACTGGAGTGGATACTGTTTGTAGGCATTTCACTTCCCCAATGAAAATGCAGCCCTAACACTTATGTAAGAGTTATGAGGCTTTTCTCCATAAGAAATAGTGCACTGAATATTGGAGTGCTTCAGGTACCACAAATAAGTTCTCTCCTATTCTCCCTCAACAGAAAGCTGAGATAAATACTTATTTCAAGCGTGCATAGCATTTTATTTCTCATTTCTTTACAGAATATCCCACAGGCTATAAGCCTGTGAGATATTCTGAATGATATTTATTCCAGTTATTCAAGCTGTACCTCAACAAAACTGAACCTCTATGGAGGAGTTAAATATTTATATAAGGTGAAACTTCAGAATAAAACACAAGAAAGTATCAGGCTGCTCTGTGTCACTGGTCATGAATGAAGAAAGCAGAGAGATTTCTCACTTTTAGGCAGACCCTTTATTGGGTCTACTTTAACTAAGAAATCTTCTGTCATTGTTTAATTACCTACCCTCCAATATTTGTATTAGGGAAGAAAATGATGACATACAACTTTATTTTAGGGTATATAAACAAAACCAGAAGCTTATCCAGCCATTACTCTGCAATGCTTCCTGAGAACATTCATCTTCTGGCACATAGCTGTTTTCATTATGTACAAACAGAAAATGGCAACATCCTTTTTCTTCTAGGGCTTCCACAGAAAAGGACTTATAATTCCACCCTGTGGTCCTCAAGACGGATTTTTGCTCAAGCTCAAATCACAAGTAATGAATGTTTAAACAGAGAGTTTATTCACTGTGAATAATAAGAGGCAGATTCAAATGTGGGGAACGGCAAACTCATCCTTCCAAAATCCTGGAGTTCCCTAGAGGAGCTTCAATCTATTATCTGCCATCAGATTCAACACTATGAGCAGGGGGTGGGAACTGAATACTGAGTTCAGCTGGGATTTCCCCATTCCAGACAGTGTCACTATGTGTCTCAGTATAAGTAGTGTTGTTAATGGACATAGAATCATAGAATCATAGAATAGTTTGGGTTGGAAGGGACCTTAAAGATCATCGAGTTCCAACCCCCCTGCCATAGGCAGAGACACCTCCCACTAGACCAGGCTGCTCAGTGCCCTGTCCAGCCTGGTCTTGAACACCTCCAGAGATGGGGCATCCACAACCTCCCTGGGCAACCTGTTCCAGTATTTCACCACCCTCACTGTAAAGAATTTCTTCCTTATGTCTAGTCTAAATCTATCCCCCTCTAATTTATATCCATTGTTTCTAGTCCTCCCATCTGATATTATGTTAAAAATTCCTTCCCCTGCCTTTCTGTAGGACCCCCTCAGGTACTGATAAGTTACTATGAGGTCCCCTCTGAGCCTTCTCTTCTCCAGGCTGAACAACCCCAACTCCTTCAGCCTGTCCTCATAGGGCAGTTGCTCCAACCCTGACATGGCTTAAGTGTTGCTGATCCATCCAGCCCTTCCTGGCCTGCACCATGCACTGAAACCTCTGCAGAAAGGACAGAAATGCTTTGAGGACTTGACCATTTGTCCTCTCTCTCTGCCCTTATGTTTGAAAAGCAAAACACTCTTCACAACTTGCCACAGCACAGTCAGAAAGTAGCGTCTGCCTGTAATAATCTGCAGATTTTTATTTATCAGTTAAGATTATACCAGCATTTAGTGTCTGCAGAATGCAGGTTGCCCTATATACATATAGATGAAATGGTAATTTGGAGACCTAAGTAGAAAACATAAAGTTACACAGAGCTGGAGGAATCATTGAATAGTTTAGGTTGGAAGGGGCCTTAAAGATCATCTAGTTCCACCCCCCCTGCCATAGGCAGGGACACGTCCCACTACATCAGGCTGCTCAGTGCCTTGTCCAGCCTGGTCTTAAACACCTCCAGGGAGCGGGCATCCACAGCCTCTCTGGGCAACCTGCTCCAGTGTTTCACTACCCTCACCATAAAGAACTTTTCTTATATCTAGCCAGAATCTCCCTTCTTCCAATTTACATCCATTATTTCTAGTCCTTCCATCACAAACCTTATTAAAAAATCCTACCCCTGCCTTTCTGTAGGGTCCCTTCAGGTATTGATAAGCGAAACAAAGAATAGGGAACTTGAAATCCCTGCCTTGGGATCTGCTCATCTCACAAGTTACTTCATGCCTCAGCATGGCTGATGATCTCTGCTAAATTGGTGGGTGATTCAGGAAAGGTCTCAGCAAAACTATTTGGGCTACTGTTTTAAGGGAGGATGTTCATATAGGATCTGCCTATACAGCCTCTCCTTTAAGTATGTGCTAATGATGTCTTCACTGTGAATCTATTTTTAGCAAGTTTTTTAAAGCAGAACAGGGAGATGACAGCAGCCAGTTTCCATTACAATGAATACTATTTGTGGGAGGAGATGCACTAGGTTGTTCTGGAAGTTTAAAAAATAGGAACAAAGGGGTGTGGGAATAAGGCAGGTGGAACCTGAGCACTTTCTTTTCATGATTTTAGCACAAGCATCATCCACCTTTTAAGATACTGCGATATATGGCACCACAGACAGATGCAGAGCACATAAATGCATCAGGACACACAATGTCTTAACTATCACATTAGGATAAACATGATATGCACACAAAAGAAACAGCAGCTCAAGGAGATTTTACCTACACGTCTCCTTTGCCAGTGCAACAAATGCAGTTTCTACCCATCTGCTGGATCATAAGAGCCCATGGAGAGGCCGGATTCAAGTGTTATTGACACAGGATGTCTTGGTCCTTCTTCTGGCTTATGTAATTTTGTATCAATAATTTATAGTTTTTAAAAAAATCACAGAGAATAGTACCTTAGGTAAATGTGATAGATTAAAAGGACAATATGTATTTTTAAACAGCATTGCCACCAAAGATTAATTTCTATCAACCCAATCTTATGAATAATACAAAGACCTTCCATTTCTCTCGAAATAAGACTGTCTTTACCATCTTCATCTCTTGTGAGTACTTCCAGTAAAGCATTCACTTACTTTCTATTAATGAATTACCTGGACACTATATTTTAATCCCAAACAATCACATTTACTTGTAATATTATTCTGGTAACTTCTTCACTACGGAATGGACCAGACAGAACTTCAGCAACACAGTATCTGTCACAGAATCATAGAATAATTTGGGTTGGAAGGGACCTTAAAGATCATCAAGTTCCAACCCACTGCCATAGGCAGGGACACCTCCCACTAGATGCCTTATGAGTGCCTCCCTGGGCAACCTATTCCAGTGTTTCACTACCCTCACAATAAAGAACTTTCTTCTTATATCTAGACTGAGTCCCTCCTCTTCCAATTTCCATCCATTATTCCTAGTCCTTCCATCACATATACTATTAAAATGTCCTATCCTTAAATTTCATATGAAGTCACACTCAAAGTAACATTTCAGAACTAGAGAGATCAAGTGTTTTTGATAAGACAGTGCAACTTTAAAACCAGACCAATAAGTAAAGCATGATTGACTCCAAATGATCTACAAGAGATCTATTTCCAGCCAAAGAAGTGCAGTTTATATCAGCAAAAAGTACTTTTACTGCTGTAGTTTATGCAGTTCTGTCAGTAAATAACATGCAAGCCTCATGAAAACAAAGATGGTTTTGCTGGTGCAAAACAGTAATGCAGAAATAGAGCTATTTTATTTTTTTTAATTGCACTCCTAGCAGACCTCACTGTACTGGCAAAGCTTCTTGTATAGATTTAAGTTCAGCCTTTAGATATGGTTAGTCAAATTAATTTGCATTATTATGATTATCTGCTATTCTCCTCGCTAAAGCCTGACACTCTTATTAACAATGAGTTGAACTGTGAGCTGATTAACTTGTTTTCTTGCTCAGCAGAGTAACTATATAGGGACATAAACCAGCTTTCCCCTCATAGCCACTCTATCTGCAATGAGATGAACCTTCTGCTGCTCTGAGGGTCTCAGAGTTACACACTTATGCATAAATAACACATTGATCTTCCATACAGCTAATGAGGAGAAGTGGGAACCTGCAGAGAGAGGTTTGCTGGCTCCATGTTATTTGCTAGACATGCATCAGATACCTTTCTTAGCACAAGGCTTGTTCCACTGATAAGGCTTCACTCCTCCACTAAGCTGGGAGTCTCTGGTGACTAGCTGAGTTTAGGGAACTCATGATTTGCTGCCTGATTTGGAATGTGAAATCCCACCAGCTGAAACACAGGCAGACAGCATAAGGAGATCCAAACTAAGCTGGGCTGCCAATAAGAAATAATAATGCTTCAACAGCTGGTAGAAAAATCTACTTTAGTACCATAGAGACAATGTGAATTTCCTTGGTGCCAGTTCTGCATTCAACTTACTTGAGCAGGTTGCCAAGATTGAAGAGAGCTCGATTGTGCTGAGGGTTTAGCTGAAGGGCCCGTCTGTAGTAGTTCTTTGCCTCCACCACATCTTTGGTCAGTGTCCCCAAGTTATTGAGAGCACTTGCGTGACGAGGGTACAGCCTGGGGAAAAAAATAAAATATCAAATTAGACATCCATTAATTGACAAATACAGCTGAAGTCACTAACGCTGCCACCACAGCTCTTTGGCACTCTGGAAAATGAAGGATGTCAACTAGGAAACACTGTTTTCTCTTCATCCCATCCCCTGATGGGATCCTGAGGAACCTTTTCAACTCCCAAAGAGATTGCCAATTCGATCTTCCCTTACAATTCCTGTATGCCTCCAGGGCAAAAGGAGCTCAACAGCTTTGAAAGCCTTTTTTACCCTCCAAGCAAAGCAGCTTGAATGTCTTTATTCTAAATGTTTTTCAAACAAACAAGAACTGCTTTGTCAAAAATATGTTTCCAATGAAAATCTGTTTTGACATATGCAGAAACCAACACAGCACTGCTTAAACTGTTCTGGTTTGCCTTTTTTTTATTTTTTTTTAAATAAATTTTCCACAACAGAAGTTAAAAATAAAGTGCAAAAGAAAATCTGAAATCAGCTGTTGAACAATGCTTTCATGACCAAGCAGAATGAAAAAGAAATCTGAATTATGAATTCCCTAAGCTTCAAATCGTGCTTTTTATCACTTGGTTGTTGGATTCTCCTTTTAACTGATCTGTTGATCTTTACATCTACCTGCCTCAGCTGTAGCACTGCATATTTGATCCAGTGCTTTTCTGTTAAAATCCTTCATGAATTAAGCATGTCGTGGTCCATTCAGCTGCTTAAATTCCCAGACAAATTTGTGCTTTCTGCATTAATATGCCTGGATGTAGGTCTTTAACTAGAAAACACCAGAGGTGAAAGTGGTTCATAGCAAGATTTGGTACCCAGGACCCTCCTTGACATAGATGGGTGAAAACTGAGGTTTATTATGATGAAGAAATAAACCTATAACAACAGCCCACAGTGGTTCTAGAGAATGTGGGAGACCAGCTGTATGAGTATGCCCAATGCTCTGGTATGAAATGGTGTGCAGGTGCTTGTCCACTGAACTCCTCCTGATGATGATTTAATTCATAAGGAGAAAGCAGGTCAAGAAGGTCAAGGTTTCAGTTTGAGAAGATCCAATTGCAAATCCTGCCACCACTACAGATTTTCTATTTCACATCAGGACAAGTCTGACATTTTAGTGCCTTAGGTCCCTGCTCATGGTAAAGAGAAGTGGGCAATAACATTAAAAGCAGTTTGGCTGTGATAGCCCAGGGTACAGCATGAGATGGGGCGCTTAAAGGAAGAAGAAGGGATTAAGAGCCTATTATAGAGTCTGATTCTAAAGTTTGCAACTGTTCTTAATCTAAGACTTTCCATGGTGGGATTTCTTTTTTTTGCCTGGAGTTCTTCATTATGTCAGTTCAGCCCCGGGATTTTCTGTGCTTAAGTACCAGGAATAATTTAGCATTTTACACACTGCTGCAACATTTGTATCAGTCACATTTTCACTCCACTGCATGTAAGTGAATTTGGCAGAGTCTTACTTGGGGGTGAAGTTGGGAATGCAATGGTGAACCCCAGGAGTAGACACGGCACTGGTAACAAAAGCAGGATGCTCCCTTAAAACTAAGGAAGAGAGAAGCCCAGAAATCCCTTTTCCATTGAAGACCAAAAGCCTTGCAAAGAACTCTGAATCCCCATAGTTCAGAAGGGAACGATCAAAGAAAAAAACACATACATTTTAAAAAACTTATTATACTGAAAAAAGATCAATGTAGTGACCACTGCTTATAGAAACTAACAACTGAAGTCTCTGTCAGCATCCTTCATGAACAGATATGCCTCTAGTCTCTCAGAGATAACCACTTCTCCTCCTGCAAGCTCTCAGCCACGTGGCAGTGCAGGTGGTCTACACTGTCCAATGCCCATTCATCCACATTATCTGCACTCCTGAAGAGTTCCCTAATTGATCCACTCACAGAAGAGCAAAGAGTAGGAAACCCAAGGCTAGACTGCAGTTGGCACAGAAACAGCGTCACTCTCCATCACTGAAGGTACCCAGGATTGTGCACTTCAGGATGTGAGAGGCTGCCTGCACTTGGAAGCATTAGCAAAGATAGAATCATAGAATAGTTTGGGTTAGAAGGGACCTTAAAGATCATCTAGTTCCAACCCCCCCTGCCATAAGCAGGGACACCTCCCACTAGAGCAGGCTGCCCAGTGCCTTGTCCAGCCTGGCCTTAAACACCTCCAGGGAGCGGGCATCCACAGCCTCTCTGGGCAACCTGTTCCAGNCTACTCTGTTGTCCCCTCTGAGCCTTCTCTTCACCAAGCTGAACAACCCCAACTCCTTCAGCCTGCCTTTATAATGCAGTTGCTCCAGCCCTTTGATCATCTTCGTGCCCCTCCTCTGGACCTGCTCCAACAGCTCAATGTCCTTCTTATGTTGAGGGCTCCAAAACTGGACACAATTCTCCAGATGGGGCCTCACCAGAGCCCAGCAGAGGGGCAAAATCACCTCTCTTGGCCTACTGGTCACACTTCTCTTGATGGTGAAGAGAGTGTTGTGATGGGTCTTGACTCTGGCCCTAAAAATCACTGTTGTCAAGGCTAAGCCTTCCCACATGAAGCAATCTGGGAGAAATGCTTCTCCACAGCATCAGCAGGGAAACAATGGAAAAGACTGTTCTTGCTTGATCTGTGTGATACCTTGACCAGGGTTTTGTGCAAAAAAACATTCAAATGACTGAGGGTTCTGTTTTGTTTCCCATTTCTTTTATGGGATTTTGGCATTGTTTTGGACAAGAAAAAATGATTGGGAGTTGCATTTTTGGGGCATTTTTTCCAGTTTGTTACTATGAAAGCTGTGCACTACTTCTGTCAGTACTCACACATAAAGCAATTTTAATATCTGACATGAAGTTGCTTGAGTTATGAGTGGGCAAAACTATCTCAGACAATTCTTGGGGAAGTCAGAAAGAGATTAACATTTTACAACCCTAAAGCTGATGGTTTTGCTCTCAAACTTCCAGAAATTAATTCTCTTCTTGGCCTCTAGTGCTCCCATGACATTTTAGGCCCAGAAGATTTGCTTGCACCAATTTGGAAAGGAATGAAAATGCAAGATCAAAAAAAAGAGAACTGATTTCACCTTTAAATTGCACAGTTCTGACCAGCAGAGCCATAAATACATTTCTGAGCTCAGCACTAAAAACCTTTTACAGAATGTAAGCACATCTCCTGTGTATCCTGGGCTCCATTTCTTGTGTTTTACATTTATTCATTACATCTTATTGCCCTTTCCAAAAAATGTAAGTGAAAAACCAGAACCTCAGTTAGCACAAATTATTAGCTTAAACCTGCTTAGCATCTGAAGAACTTTTGACATTCGTAGTTTTACATATCTGAACAAGCCTTAAGAGAAAAAAACCTAAACATGGTGAGATAAGGCATTATTGTGAAGCTTTGCCATTAGGCTTCAGTTCTTTATGTTTTTATTTGGAATATTCAAATAAATATATGGAACTAGACGATCCTTAAGGCCCCATCCAACCCAAACTGATTCATTATGGCTGTACAGCAAGATGGCACTCAGCTGAGTTTGCCACAGAGCCCTAAGGGAGAATCCCATCTAACAAAGTAACCAGAACCACAGCCCTCTCTGGTTAACATAGAATCATAGAATAGTTTAGGTTGGAAGGGACCTTAAAGATCATCAAGTTCCAACCCCCTGCCATAGTCAAGGATACCTCCCACTACATCAGGCTGCTCAGTGTCTTGTCCAGCCTGGCCTTAAACACCTTCAGAGAGGGGGCATTCACAACCTCTCTGGGCAACCAGTGTCTCACCACCCTCATAGTAAAGAGTTTCCTTCATATATCTAGCCTGAATCTCCCCTCTTCCAAATTACATTATCCCTGACTGCTTAACACCATATTCAAACTTTGCAAGAATGGTCCAGGGCTAAGCTCAGACCAGGGACTGGTTCCAAAAAGCTACTTGGGCTCAATCGCTGTCTCTCAGAAGAAAACAAGCACTTACCAAATAATTGCAGGCCAATTTATGTTGATTGGACTCAGGGCTTGAGAAGGGAGCCTATTCTCTTCTTTATTTATTAATATGCATGATGACTAAAGGACAAATGGCCTTAATTCAAACGACCCTCTCTTCATCCACACCCACTGCTCTTAACAACAGCTTCCTGGAGGTAGAACAAAGTAAACCAGAGCAGAACAAAGTCATAGAATGGTTTGGGTTGAAAGGGACCTTAAAGATCATCTAGTTCCAACCCCCCTGCTATGGGCAGGGACACCTCCCATTAGACCAGGTTGCTCAATGCCTCATCCAGCCTGGCCTTAAACACTTCCAGGGAGGGGGCATCAGCAGCCTCTCTGGTCAACCAGTTCATGGATGCATTAAAAAACCACCAGAAAACTTGACCACAGATGACTAAATGAAGCTACAAAGCAACAGCATTCACTGAAGAACTCTCAAAATGTTTCTGCCAAACTTGCAGATACACCATTACCAAAGCTGTTTGCTTTTTGTTATGTGTGGTCTATTATTTTAATGAGTGGCAGCACATGTAAGGTTGTGTTTTTTTCTGTTTTTATGCTGTTGTTTTGTGCTCATTTTCAAGACTTTTGGGACTGGTCCAAATGATTCCTGATACTTACCTTGTTTATTTTTTCCCCATGAGCTCTCTTATGCAAAGATTACTGCTTCCCCATGCATATTCATTTCTTGGAAGGGTCAGATCCATTACCAGCACAAGGAGGTCTCTCCAGTTTACCTGGAGCCTCTTCCTACCACAATAATAAAATTCAGAACCCAAGCCTTGTTTTACAAGTAGCTGGGACACTCTTAACACACAGGACTGTTGGAACCTTGTTTTGCAAAGTCTCTTATGAAACAAAGTTTTCTATCTGGACACACACAGAGCTGTATTTTCCTTACCACCGCCATTGATAATGGCAACAGTCTGCAGGCAATATCCTTCTTGCTATGCATCTGATTAGGTAGAAATTCCTCCAGGCTTCACCTAATCAAATTCATGTACTGCATTATTTATGAAAGAAAGCTGAATTTCATTAAACCTATTCTATAAGATGCAGTTCATGTAAAAAAAACTCAGTCTCCTGGTCTTTCAGAAATCAGAATAATCTTTAAAAACCTACATACCCAGGTAATTATAACTGAAGTCTTGAAATAGTAGAATTATTTTTTTCTAAAAAGGCAACCAACCCATGAAAGTGTATTTTAAATCAGGCTGGGATTTAATTTCTAAAGGGAAGACAAGTGGGATGTTTCCTTGTTGCAGAATGAATAATTCAAATGATTCTTCCAGTGCTGTATCTGCAATTGTCAGAATAAATTTAAGCAGCTTTCCCTTTAACTATTACAGCCATGCACTGCACAAGAACTCCTGCTAGCAATTATCCCCACTACTTTAGGGACAGCAAAATAGCTAATACCAATGAACAAAAGCATTATTTACTTGCAGAGTAAAGACATTTTGAGTTTCACAAGGAGATGCCAGGCATACACATACAGTACCCATAACACTGATGGCCATTCACTTTGCTTCTTAATTTAATGCTGCTATTACCTGAAATAGTAGGCTTTCAGGAAAAAAAAAAATCTTTTTGGTAACATAAGTGAACTACAAGACAATTCTACAGGGGAAAAAAAAAAAAAAAAAGAGAAAGGGAGCAAATTTGTTGTCATGGCTAGAACCTATAATCCACCAAGAATTTTAATTCTTTTAATTCAGACCAAGAAAGACCAGTTAAACAGCTGGGAGGCTCTGCTCACAGTCCTACCTTTATACAGCCCTTGGGCAAGTGCCAGTGGTATTCATGGGGCAGAAGGCATTACTCAAGAGCTGATGTGGTTTTAGGACAGCCATCAGTGTGCTGGGGGCAGAGAGCAACAGGGGATGGGGCCAAACAAACATACAATTAGCCTCAGAAATTACCAGGAACAGCATGGAAAAGGCTCCAGTAGTGGCTTTCAGGAGTTCAGGCAACTCCCTACAGCCATCCCATGGTAAAAGATATTACTGAAAGAAGGCCAGAGACACCTGGCACAGCTCTGAGATGTCCTGCAATGGGGATAACCCTCTCTGATGCCCCAGCCCAGTGCCCAGCCCCTCACCACCTTTTACCCAAACATTGATGATAAACTTGTCAAAAGCATGTTCCCACTTAGTTGGAACAACAGATCTTAAAGTCATTACAAAAGCTGTAAGCAACACAGGCCATCATTAACCTAAGAAAGGGCCTACCAGCATCATCTTGCTGGAGGCACCTCCCTTATGAGGACAAGCTGAAGGAGTTGGGGTTGTTCAGCCTGGAGAAGAGAAGGCTCAGGGTGGACCTCACAGTAGCTTATCAATACCTGAAGGGGGCTACAGAAAGACAGGGTTAGAACTTTTTATTAGGATCCAGGATGGCAGGACTAGGAGGAATGGATGCAAATTGGAAGAGGGGAGATTTAGGCTGGAGATAAGAAAGAAGTTCTTTATGGTGAGGGTGGTGAAACACTGGAAGAGGTTTCTCAGAGAGGCTGTGGATGCCCGCTCTGTGGAGGTGTTTAAAGCTAGGCTGGACAAGGCACTGAGCAGCCTGATGTATTGGGAGGTGTCCCTGCCTGTGCCAGGGGGGTTGGAACTTGATGATCTTTAAGGTCCCTTCCAACCCAAACTATTCTATGATTCTATAATATAAGTGAACCTGCTGTGGCAGGAGGGCTGGACTAGATGATCTCCAGAGGTCCCTTCCAACCCCTATTATTCTGTGATTAACTATAGCCTTCCTCAGGAAGTGTGTCATTGCTCTGACTACTGACATTGGGGACTGATGCAAAGAATCTGGGGAATGGAAAACATTTCCTTAATGAAGCTGCAAAGTCATTGTGTTATTGGGAGAAAGCACCAAATTTGGTTTTTATGTGGGCTATGCAGAGAGAAGCTGTACTTTGCAGGTTTTCATGTCTGTTTTTCACTTTTGGCTAATGATAAACCTTGCACCCAAGGGTTAATTACTTGTTCCTACAGCCATTTCTTTTTCCCTAGCTTACTGTCCTTGTCTTTGTAAAAACTTTGCTCAAAAAAATGACTCCTTGTGCTAAATCATCAGAGACTTGCCTTCACTGATCCTTACGAGGGGACAGCAGAAAAACTGGTTCGTAGCATGCAGCTGTCAAGGACAACCTTGAGACTTTCTGTGGAGGTCTGTCAAGAGAAGTTGGAAGCACTCAAGCACTCTGCTTATCCCCAAACTTTTGAATGGCCCCTCTGATTTACACTAAGGGCTAAGGCAACTCCCAGACATCTCTTCTTGGAGACAGCCGTGATCACGGGTGGCATCGTCAGGTTGGTGAGCATCCTCCAGCACCTGGGAGATGACAGGTGTGATTTCACCCCATCTGCTTAGGCAAGATATGTGTTATTATTTCATCCCCATATGTTGCAGTTTGATTGGAGGACTCGCTTGATGGTCTCCTGTTTGCTGTGGTGACCCTTTAGTTGCTGTAGGCTTTTTGGAGGCACCTGCAGCATGCAGTGTTGTCTGTAAGTCAAGCGTGCTGTGAGTTACTATTCCTTTGTGTTGGGATTGAGTGGTTTGTGGGATTTTCAGTACTTACACGGATCCTGCATAAATTCTTTATGTGAGAGTATAAGCAGGCAGCCCAGTTTGATAACCTCATGTTGCCTCAGCGTTGCAGGGAACATGTGAGTTTAGCGGGAGAGGGTTTACTTATTTATGTTTATACGTGACATTGTTTGACTTGAAATCCTTTTTTCTTCCTCCTCAGCTCTAAATCTTCTTTTTCTACCCCTGCTCAAGTGTAAAAAATTCAATGAAAATTCATAAATGGTAATGTTGTTTATAGTGCTGCAGGTTTATTTTTTTAAAAGTATGATGATTCTGGATATGGGGGTTTTTTTGTTTGGTTGGTTTTTTGGTTTTTGTGTTTTGGATTTTTGTTGTGGTTTTTTTTTTTAATGAATGCCAGGTTCAAAGAATTCTTGGGGCTTTTGTCAATTTGCAAATTAAATCTACTTCTAATTTTGTTATATTTATGACCTGAAGAGGTTTCCGTTTCTATGCTAAAGCAAGGTTGACATCCCCTGTGCCGTGACCATCAGGTTTGGAGACTCCCCTTGTTTGGAAGGTTTGCCAGTGGCAAGCCACCTGAGGGCTGTTCTTGCTGCTGTATGGGATGAGGAGCCATACAGCCAGGACCTTTCTTCTTTCCACTGATCCTTGGCTGCTGTTCAGCACTTGATATTTATACTCAATTGGCCTCTGGAGGTCCCAGCTGAGATCAAGATCCTGCTGTGCTGGCCACTGACCATAGCTGGAGGTTGTCATCAATGCAGAGGGCTTCTGCTATGAGCAGAGAGACAATACTATGGAGAAGGGAAATTTTACTACTCGTACTTTAAGTACGTGGCATGGAGACCCTGAGAGATAGATTTGTTCCAGCCCACATGTGAAATACTGCGAAGAGAAGCTTCTATGTTGTAGGTGGGTGACTTCTGCCCACATTTGAAAGCAGCAGAAGATATTTGAGGTGGGCTGGAGTACCCAAGGTATCTCAGGGGAGAGTAGACACCCTGAGTGTCTTTGAAGTTGTTCTATGCACCAGTCCCTTCTGATCTCTTAAGCAGGATCTCCATCAGGACTTGAGCTGGTGAGGACCCAGCAGACTTGCTCAGGGATGCTCTGAGATCCCCAGGCACCATGGATGAGCTGTCTCATTCCTGGCATTGTGTGAGACCCTGACCCAAACCACTGCACAGCTGAGAATATAGAAATGGGCATGATGTAATACCCAAAGCTGGGGCATGCAGCCTACTACCAAAGTCTGGCTACTTTGTCATGTTTCTACTAAAGAGGATTCTGCCTGAGGCTTTTAAAGGAACCCAGAAGTGTCAGATCATAGAGTAGTTTGGGTTGGAAGGGACCTTAAAGATCATCAAGTTCCAATCCCACTGCCATAGGCAGGGACCCCTCCCACTACATCAGGCTGCTCAGCGTCTTGTCCAGCCTGGCCTTAAACACCTCCACAGAGTGGGCATCCACAACCTCTCTGAGCAGCCTCTTCCAGTGTCTCACTAACCTCACAGCATAGAGTTTCCTTCTTATATCTAGCCTGAATCTCCTCTCTTCCAATTTATATCTGTTATTCCTAGTCCCGCCATCACATATCCTATTAAAAAGTCCTCCCCCTGCTTTTCTGTACATCATTCACATAACATTCTTTCTTACTTTTGTTGGCAAGATGATGCCAATAAAATATTATAGTACGTGTTAGAATGGTGCAAAAAAACATAGCTTAAAAACAAGTTGCTGTGTTGCCAGGACATAACTGCACTTGGGTGATTAAGGCTGAGTTAATCTGGCTGAAGTGAGCATCCTCGGTGCTGAGCAATGTGGTGGGGTCATGCCAACACTGGGAAAACCAGGAGTAGGTAGCAGGGAGTTATTCTGAAGCACGGAGAACAGCAGAGAGGAGCTCTGTGCTGAAGTTCTTCAGTCCTTCTTCTACTTCTATGAAGAGAGGCAGCACAGCAGCAGTAATTAATCACAATTGTTTCAAAGGGGCAGCATTCTCTGTGATTGCTAAGTTTAAACACATTCTTTAATCACAAAGTGCATTACCATAGAGGAATGCTGGATCTCCCCAGCTGAATCATCTGCTGATTTTTTTTTTTTTT
>VZTY01026175.1:2505-20970 GCA_013400935.1 Turnix velox
GGAAGGTTTTGGAAACAGAGCAGAGTAGGGTGGAAGTGGTCTGAGGTGTGATGGGGGTGTGGGATGTGGAAGGGGGTGATGCAGTGGAAGGCAGGGTGTTTCTTCCTCCTCAAAGGTGTGGTAGACACTGGGCTGACCCTTCCAAGAAGAAGAGAGAAGAATTACACCAAAATGAACTTCTGCTCAGCTCAACTCTGAAATTCTGATCCTAGAAATTACCCCAGTCATGATGCAGGTCAGCACTAGTGACCAACCTGAGGTACTTCTGTTTCAGTGCCCAGATGAAGATGTCTTTTTAAAGAAAAAAACAACAAAACCCACTGTTTTTTGGACTCTTTGTGGCTGATAACACTATGAAAATACATTAAAACCAAACCATGGGCCTTTTGTGGACCCCCTCCACCTTCTCCCTGCAGCTACTTGAGCAAAGCCTACAAATCTTTGAAGTTCAAGCTGGAAGAAGAGGCCAGGGAGATGCTGTTGCAACCAACTGCCTTGGGATAACAGAGCCTTGGGTTGATGCATCCACCATTCCCTGTGGCTGGAAGCCAAAACTCATCCTGTAACCTGTTATAAGGTCCATTAAAAAGAAAAAAAAGAAGTCTTGCAATTCTGATTCCACATCTCCTCTTTCCCAGCTGAGCTGCTTAAAACTTTTGCTCCCAGATGACATATAATATCAACAGTTTCCATAAAAATCACTGTGAAATACATGACATTTCTGTCTGACTCAAGCCCATAGATCCAGATCAGATGTTTTTGCCTCCCTCTCTATTTCTTTGTGCCTGCAGTGCTGTTCTGCTTCATCATTCCTCATTTTTTAGATCCTCTGGGGATGTCTCGGTGATGGCAACCTCCTCCTTTGGGCTCCATGGCCCTAAATGAACTCAACCTTCTCCCAGAGGATGTTTGCTTAGAAATTCATGCTCAGCTCTTGGTGATGCACATTTGAAGCTGTCCAAACACTGATACAGAGGCTGGTTTCTCCTTTAGTTCACTGATCAAAGTTGTCTCCCCTCTAAACCTTTTCTTTATGTAGTTTCCTAGGTTTTTCCTTATGAAAATAAGGTTTTACACAGAAGGATCAGAAGAGTTTATGTCCAGTCAATACATTCATGAAACCTGCTGTTAATAAAATGCCTCCAAACTCCTTATCTTCACCAAAAAAAGATAAGATGCCTTGAAAAAAAAAAGAAAAAAATATATAAACAATATCTTAGAGCACTAAAATCAAACTGAGCCATCATGCTGAGTGCAATACAACCTCTTCTGGAAGACATTCCTGCCCTAAACATTCACAGCAAGGATGAAGAACTGGCTGCCAAAAGCACAGAGAGATGAAATAACTCAGAGGAATTTGAAGGAGAAATGGGGTCTCCCAAGAGTGTGTTTCTTTCCCTAACCCCTCACAGCCTGTGGAACTCATGGCTCTTGGTGAGAGACCAGCCTTTGATGATGAGCTCACACACCTCCTCTCAGTGGTTTTTGGAGGATGTGAACAGTAGCCAAAGCAGTGCCATGGAAGGTCCCATCCAGCCCCTGCCCTGGGTTTTGGGATGAGGCTCCCAGGGAGCATCCATCTGGGGTTTGAACACATCCAGAGATGGCAAATCCATCCCTTCCCACTGTGCAAGTGGTTAATCACCCTCTACTTCAATCTGCACACCTCCTTTCTTGCTGCAATTTTCAGGGCTGGAGATTTGGAATATTCCTTTGCTTTTTTTCTTGCCAAAATACAAACCCTGCCTTGCTGGTGCAAGGTGTGCTCACAGCACCAGCTATGCCATCCATCATCCAGCTGTTTTTGTGGGGTTTACTGTTGGAAATGCTTTATTAATTCACTTTTTTTCTCCAGCTCAGCACCAAGCTCAGTCCTCCCATCATCACCCTCTTATACTAGTAAGGAAGAAATTATTGTGTTTCTGTTATAAATAGGTTCCATTATGCATAGATAGGATTTTTTTAAAATGTTCTGACTTAAAATGGATTTTTTTTCCAACTTAATTTTCCTAAAATGTTCATTTGCAATCAAAAAAAAACCTGCACAGAAAGTTAAGTGCCCTCTGTGCTTCTGTAGCATCACTTTGGTCCTTTGTTTTTTCATTTGCCTGTACTACTGATGCATAATATGCTGTAATGCATATGATAAATACTTTATCATTTAGGGAAATACTGTTGGAGTACATTTTTTCTTCCAGCCATGCACCACAGACCAGTTGTAGGGCTCCACATAGTAGATACATCAGGAGAAAGATCTCTATTTGGATTTTAAAAAGGAAGGGGTTGTCCTTGTCAGAACAGCTGCTGAAGAGACCATGAGGGAAGGAAAACAATCTAATTAGCTGACCAACCTCCTGTTTATTAGAAAAAGGGAAGGACTTTCCCTGCCTGGTGTGGCAAATCCTATATAATCCCAGCACCATGGTGGTTATAGAACCATGGAATGATTTGGGTTGGAAAGGATCTTAAAGATCATTCAGTTCCAACCCCCCTGCCATGGGACACTTCCCACACCAGGTTTCAAGCTGATGGTGTTTTGGTGACAGCAAAATGTGTTTTCTGTCAGTGATGTGAAGCTTTTTCCCATGAGCAGATGGATCTACAAGGTGGGAAGGTGTTATTTGTTTCTTGTTTTGGTTTTTTTGTGTTTTTTTAGGGCATAAATGTTCTCCTGCAGGTGTTGCTGTTATTTAGGGAGTGTTGTTTGGGGAGGATGTTCTGGCGTAATGGTCCAGGTGTGGAGCCCTGGGGCATTGAGGGGCAGGATTAACTCTCTCCTCAGCTTCTGAAGGTGAAGATGACACTGAATCCTATTGTCAGACAGAGGATGCTTCATCTTTTTGTAAGGGAAGAGCTTCTATTCCAACTTTGGAGCTAAAACTGTAGACCTGGTGGTCTGAAACTCCTCAAAGCATCATGCTTGGGGCTTGGTTGTCTCTAGACACAAAAAGAAGAGCAAGCAAAGGGTATGCTGAGTTCTGATGGGTTTTTTTGTTTTTTTTTTCCTCTTTTTCTTTCCTTGTTCTCCTAAATTGCAACAGCTTTCAGGTGGCCTTACTGCAGAAGTGAGGTGAGGCAACTTCTCTGCTAGAGTGACATCAAAAAAAAAAAGGAGCCTGGTACAGGTCAAGGTCTGGTCACTGGGTGCTCTGACTGGGGACAGGGATTGATGGCCACTGGAGTAAAGATTAGGACTTTTCCCCTCCTGGCCTCCAGAGGGATATTTGTTTTAGGGGGAAACCTCTGAAACATTTCAGATGAAGCAGCACTTGGAGCCAACTGCAGTAGCAGGAGCTGCTGCCTCCTCTATAAAATTAACTCCTCCCTGGCAGATTTCTTGGGGAGCTGAAATATCTGGCTTTTCAACTTTATAAAGTTCTTTTTTTTTTTTTTTTGCTTTTCTTTTCATCTCTCTACTTTTAACTCGGTCTTTGTTGACTCTAATTTTTTTTCTGCCTGGTCTCCATGATGTACTGCATGTGTGGGGGGGTGGAGAGTGGTAGCTTCTGGAAACCAGGGCTCAGCTGAGCAGGCTGGAGCTCACCTCCCAGCAGGGGGTAACTTATTTATTAAGCAGCAATATGAGGAGGAGGCTGTTGATCAAACACCTCTAGAAGAGCAGATTTGTGTGTGCTTTGCTGAGTGAGTGGCAGAAATAGCCCAGGCTGCCATCCCTCCCAGGGAGCAGCCCTGGCTGGCCATTGTGCTGTTGCCTTATCATTCCCCCCAGAAACCCCCCCAAACATCAGAGAACTGATCTTGCTCCTGAGGCAGGGACCTGACAGCCTTGTACATTAGCACTTTTTTAAAGTGATGTCCACTTTTGAAATAGTACCTGTCCCCAGAGTGGTCACTTCATTTGACAAATGCCAGTGATGACAGCTGGATGCCACTTTACAAACTGCAGCCTGCTGCTTGCTCAGCCCTCACTCCAGCTCTGCAGCCCAGTTCTTCCACTCCAAGAGATGCAGGAGAGCTCTGTTCCCTTTTTCCTTCTACCTAGCATCCTCTCTGAGCATCCACCCACAGGCTGTTGCCTATTGAAACCCTGACTGTTCCCCCTGGGATGTGTCCCAGCAGCTGGATGCCCTGAGCATCATCAAATTAATACTGCTGAAGGCAGTGAGCAGGTAGATGGGGATTTCACCAAAAGGATGGTGGGGTTTTGTCACCCTCTAATGTCTGCCTGATGCAAGGAGCAGAGAGAGAAAGACAGAGAAATTACTTGTGTCCTCATTACACAGGAAGATTTTTGGCTGAAAAGCTCTGAATACTTTGGCCATGTCACCCCTTGGTGTCCCTAGACATGTGTTTTTGGGATCTGATGCCAAAAGGAGCTTGTGTGGCTTAAAGGGGTGGTTGTGGGTGCTGGGCTAGAGAGTTGGGACAGCCTGGGCAAGGGGAGAGAGGGCTGAGGCTCCTGGGGATTGTGTAGTAAGGCAAGAGGAGGTAGAATGGAATGAAGTTCCTGCTCTGCTGAAGCTGACCATGAGCTGCTGCTGGGGCATTACCCAGCTGGGACAAGTCACCCTTCAAAACTGGGCTGAAGAAGAACTAGATTTTGGAGTTGTTTGAGTGATCATCTCCCCGTTTTGAAGTAGAAAACCAAAAGCACCTCTTTCCCTAGTTTGGGGTACCCTGTGGAGATGCTTCTTGGCAGATGGTGCTCAAGTGATACCTGTGTGGGCAGTGCAGGTGTGTTGGGAGTGTGCACTGTGATGTTTGCAGCACCCAGGAGCCATCTCTGGGCATCCACCTCTTGACTGCCTCATGCAGCTGCCATCTGTCCCCATAAACTTGTCCCTCCACCTTCCTCACTCTACTGAAACCCAGGTTCTGATGTGAATGAGATTTGGACACGTGCAGATGACTGGAACAGCCCAAGCCATGGGATTTCTTGGCTCATAAAAACAGGACCTTCCAGCTCACAATGATCAGAGTTCCACTCCTCCTCCCCAAGATCCCCTCAAACCCTCAAAATGTTTTGTGACACAACTTAGATATCTTTTTTTTTCCCTCCCCTGCAGTTATTCCATATGTTGGAGACTCGTGGAAAAATGCAGAGGAGGAACCCCTTCAGCAAGGGAGTGAAAAGCCACCAAGTTGCAAATAATCAGAGGTAAAACAAATGTTTTAGGGTGAGTTGACTGCCAGTTTGGAGTACATCTGAGTCTTAAACCCCAAAAAAACAGGCCAAGGGACAGTTGTTAAAAACCCAATAGTTAAAAGGCCAGTAATTCTCTTCATTTTCTTTTTTGGGCACCCTTGAGCAAGAGATATTCCTTGGGAAAGGAATTAAATGCTAGGTCATGGGGGGAGGAGGAGGCTTTTTATTTAACATCTCAAAAGGCATCATTGACTGTCTCTGGTGGGGAGCTGCTCCTTCCAGCTGGGGGCTTTTACAAGCAATAACCTGTTTGTTAAGTGGAGGGGGAAGTTCTTGGCTCATTGTTGATAGTGTCTTTTATAAGAAACTGGGAAGGCTCACAACAGAGGTGCTTTTTTGTAAACCAGTCCATTAAACTGGAGCTAAGGAGTGGTTGGGGGAGGACAGAGACTCCGGGGACCTCGTTGAGCCGAGCCCTCTGCTTTTTGTAATAAACTCAGCAGCATCTCTCTCCTGGCTGGAGCAGCAAAGTGCCTGTGCAGAGAGGCTAATGTGTTGCTGCAGAGAAGGTCAAGTATGAAAAGGCTCGGGTTGGGGTTTTTCCAGAGCTTTCTTTGATTATTGCTATGGGATCAGTTGGCCAAAATCCTGTGGGTCTGTGTGGTTTTACTGCTGGTGGTGCTTGGAGGCTTCATGATTTGGAAGAGGTGAGATTTAGGCTAGATAGAAGAAAGAAATTCTTTAGGGTGAGGGTAGTGAAACATTGGGACAGGTTCCCAATATGTGATAGTTATGAAGACAGGCTGAAGGAGTTGGGGTTGTTCAGCTTGGTGAAGAGAAGGCTCAGAGGGGACCTCAGAGTAGCTTCTCAATACCTGAAGGGGGCTACAGAAAGGCAGGGGTAGGACTTTNCCTCACTGGTTGGTTGCAGCTGAGCCTCCTCAGCCCATCTTCAAAGCAAATTTTTCTTCTCTCTGTGGTCAAAGCAGGGCACGGTGCAGGCAGACAGGGCAGAGGTGACATGATCTTTGAGGTCCCTTCCAACCCCAACTATTCTATGATTCTATCTCTCCAAGTGTTGCTGTGACCTTGTGGGTATTACACTGCTCAGCAGCCCAGGAGAAGTGGCTGTGTGCTGAGAAAAGGACCCTAACCCACCAGAGGACCACAGGCTGCTCAGTCTAGCTTCATGCTCCCATCACTTGCTGGGTGCTGTGTGGCTGTAGTAGGTTTTGGGCACTCTGAATACCTGTGTTACTGTTTTGGCTGTTACCATGCAGGGATTGAAATGCTTCCTGGAAGCTACATCAGATGGAGCCAGCATGGTTTTTGATGATAAATGATCTCTCTCTTGGGCTGCAAGATGAAGAAAGTACTTGTTGCCTTTCACTCTTAAGTTTATACTCCCAAGAGTATGGGGTGGTGCAGGAGCCCAGGTAGAGGTGTTTGGGGTTTGTGGTGGCACTAGGGCAGTCTCTGGATGCTCAACATGGGTGAGAGCAGGGGCAGCAGAATGATGCCATATGATTTGGAGCATAAAAATCAATCCTGGGAATACAGGATGAAATCTCCAAACCAAAAGCCTCCAGGATCTTGTTTGGACCAAAGAGGCTTGAGGGATCTCAAGGCTTGCTGCTGTACATGTGTTGTACCAGTTTAGCAGCTCCTGAGCAGAAGGGAAAAGAGGCAAGGAGGATGTTTCATGTAGAATTTGTAATTGGCACTAATGAGCATGTTGCTGAGCTCAGCTTCCTCTCCCCTTCTCCATCTGTAAGCTCCTGATGGGTGGGGATGATCCCAAGTGTGGGTCCTGTTTCCTTGGCTCAAGTTCCTTTGGGTGTTTTTTAAATTTCACCTTGAGCTTGAGGCTTTTACCTGTCGGGAGATTCTTCTTCTTCCTGACAAAAAGAGTTGCTAAAGAAAATGCTGGAGCCTTCCTGCTGGTTTGACACCAAGACTGGCACTTGTTGTGCTTTTCAGCTGTATTTTTAGCTCAGAAAAACACAGTTGACAACACGGGGATGTCATGGGAGTGCCAGGTCTGTGTCATGTTGCTTTAGAAAATTGAATTTCCCCTGGAGTGAAAACTGCTCAGCTCTTTGCAGAGCAGCCCTGTCACTTCTCTGCTTTGGAGCAATCTCTCAATTTTTTATTTTATTTTTTACTCTTGAGGGGTTTTGTTCAAACTGAACGAAATCTTTTGGAGCAAAGTACCTTGGTGAGTCCATACTTTAAAGAAATTTCCCAAAGTATTTTGTTCTGGATTGGGATAATTCTACTCCAAACCCTTCTGTACTAATTCACCTGAGTGTTTTCTTGTGCAGAGCCCTACTATTGCACTAGGGAGCCAGAAATATGACAATTATGAGTTTAAAAACTATTCATTTTTTATCTGAAGAGTCTGAGTTGCTTCTGGGTGAGTGAAAAATTCAGGGGTAAATTATTCCAGCCCACAAAGGGGATTAGGACTGGCCCCACTGAGCATCCTCTGGTCCATCAGTGAGGGGATGCTGCAGCCAGGGGGTTCCCATGGAAATGGGATGAGGTTTTGATCCCCGGTGATGTTTCAGGGGATGAGGTGACATGGCCAGAAGACCCCAGAGGAGCACCCCTCGGGTCAGGGGACTTCTGGGGGGGCTTGGGGCGAAGGGTGAGGGTGACATCTTGTGGCGACAGCTCCTTGCTAGGGCTCTGCTGCAATGTGGCAGCCACAGCAGGGGATGGAGATGGGGAGAACTTCTCCCCATTCCCTGAGATTCAGCCTTACCCTGAGTTTCAGGGGCTGTCTCCTTCCCACAGCTTGGGTTTGGCCAGGGAAGGATGTAGCCAGTGGCCCTGGTGCTTTGCAGAAAGATGAAATCCCTTTTTCCCCTCTCCTTTTTGTTCATCAGCATCTGTTCCAGCAAGTGGAAATCTCAGGCATGCTAATTAACCTAGATAACACCAGGATCTCTATTATGGGGACATGGGATGTTTGGGTTAGCCCAGCCTGATGCTCTGAAGCAAGACCTTGTCCTTCCCAGTGGGAATTAAAGGGTCTAGAATCAAAGATGAGCTCACTGCTGTGAGACACTGTAGAAGCCAGAAACATCCCTGGAATCAAAAGGGTCTGGAAACCTTCAGGAAAGAAAAGGGCTGTTTATCAGAGGATGTTTAAACACCCTGGTTTGAAGATAAGTTGGGGTGGCCCTGGACTGAGGCAGGAGCAACTCCATGCACATCTTGCTTCCTTGGCTGAGTGCTTGATGCTGGCTTGTGTGAGGAGGAGGATGCTGAGCCCCTTCTCATTCAGTTTTATGGACTTTGTATCTTTTGGGAATGTGGCAAGTGGAGAAATAACACTGGCCCAAGCATGAGGAGGAGGGACTAGCTTTCTTAGGAGAGTTCTGGCTCCTCAGGGCTTTGCTCTTGCCCTTTATTCTGGGGAGGAAAAGCTTAATCTCTGGGTAGGGGTGATGGGTGGGACTGTGCTACTGCTGAGCAGCTCAGGGTAGGTTGTCCCCTGGCTTCCAGCACTATTCCCTGCTCTGTGTGTGAATTTTTGGTGCTACAAGCTCTTTGGTTTGAGTCACTGTGTGTGGCTTTTGGGTAGGACCTTTGTGGTTCACCCAGCTTTAAGCAGGATTCAAGCTGGGCTGAGGGGTATGCAGGTATTTCAACACTGTAATTAATCAAGTGGAGGAAAGCAGACACGGAGTGAGTCCCTATTTTGGGGCTCGTGGATCTCCTCTCCTCCCCATGGACCCATGTGTGGGTTGGGCACTTCCCAAGGTGACTTTTGAGAGCCCCTCTTTGGGGTGGCTGAGTTAATGGAGGGTTAATATATTGAGAAAGCCTCCTGCTTCTTCAGTGGATGTGGAAAGGTTTAACTCTACCTTGCCCCAGCCACCATTTTTCTGGCTGGGTGGGCAGGAAGCTTAAAATGCCACTTTGGCTGGCAGAAAAATGGGGGCCAGGGGAAGGGTGAAGAGAAAAAAAAAAAAAAGCTTTTATATCCAAAAATAAATGCAGAGCAAAATGAAGGGGTCGGAGGGTGAGTGGGGAAATGGAGAAGTACCTTCCCCTGGAGGCCAGCACTGAAGTTTTCATCCTCTAAGTACCTGAGGACTGAAAGCTCAACTGTGTTAAAAGATGGTCCCCCACTTTCAGGGCTGCATGGTGAGCACTTGTGGGAGCAGCCAAGTGATGGTGGCACAGAGCATCTTCCTGCCCTATTTCCTCACTGGTTGGTTGTAGCTTAGCCTCCTCAGCCCATCTTCAAAGCAAATTTTTCTTCTCTCTGTGGTCAAAGCAGGGCATGGTGCAGGCAGACAGGGCAGAGGTGACATGATCTTTGAGGTTCCTTCCAACCCAGACTATTCTAAGATTCTATGTCTCTATTGGTGGGACCTCTCACTGCCTGGCTTTTGAAGAGTGGAGCTGCAGCTGCCTCCCAACCCCAAAACTGTGGGAGTGGTGACATAGAATCATAGAATGGCTTGGATTACAAGGGACCTTCAAGATCATCTAGTTCCAACCCCCCTGCCATGGGCAGGGACACCTCCCACCACACCAGGTTGCTCAATGCCTCATCCAGCCTGGCCTTAAACACCTCCAGGGATTGAGGGGGATCCACAAACTCTCTGGGCACCCCCTTCCTGACAGTGAAGAACTTCTTTCTTATCTCCAGTCTAAATCTTCTCCTTGCCCTTAGTTTCTCTGATTCTTGGCCAGCTTCACTGGCAAAGTCTTACACCCCCCCCAAGCTCAAGCCTTGCAAAGAGGACACAACACTCTTTGCAGTTGCTCTGTCCTCATAATCCAGATGTGAGAAAGGAGAGAGAAACAGGGACTCTTCCCTTCCACAAGTCCCAGCATTTGCTGGTCTGTGGCCAGGCACAGGACTGGATGCCTGTCTTGTATCATAGAACAGTTTGGGTTGGAGGGACCTTAAAGATCATCAAGTTCCAACCCCACTGCCATAGGCAGGGACATTGAGCTGCTCAGTGCCTTGTCCAGCCTGGCCTTAAATGCCTCCAGGGATTGAGAGGGCATCCACAACCTCTCTGGGCAACCTCTTCCAGTGTTTCACTACCCAGATGTAGATGAAGGACACCCATCCCTAGACCCAGCATCCAGCCCTGCCCTGTGTGAGGGACTTGCCTGTGAGTTCCAGCTCCTGCAAAAGCCCCCTCTGGTTGCAGGGGTCCTCCCCAACCCCCCAAAAAAAAAAAGATTTGCAAAAGAAGCAGCAGCAGAGGGTATTTCCTAAAGCAAGTATTGGGTGGGCATTTTATCTCTAGTGGTGGCCCATGTGCCAGGAAATATTGTCATTCCTTCCCTTCCCAAAGCTGGGAGATGATAAACACTGGGGTCTGCCTCCATTCAGCTGTGATCCATCAAGGCTTGGTAGGGAGGGTAGGGAGGGGGGACTTGCACTAGAGAGGGGGTGAAGGGAGGTCAGTGATTGTGTAAACAGGCACTTTGGAGTTCACCCCGAGCTGGTATTACTGTAATTCATTAGAGGTGTCAGCCCTCTTTGTAGTTCCCTGCCTGGAGAGCCCTTTGCCAGTCAACTTCTAACATCCAGCCCTTGCCAGCAGAAAAATAAACGGCAGGAGATGCCTTTGCAGGAGGCAAAGTCACAGTTGCAGCAGCAGCAGCACCCTGAGGGGGGGGTGGGAGAGGAGGGGAAAGTGAGATTTAACCTCTTTGCATATTTTCAAGCCTGGTCCTCTTGCTCTAATGAGGGCTTCTTCTCCACTGGGGCACCTGGTGTTGAAGAAGTCCTGTTTGCTCCTGCCAAACCCATGCTAAGGGAGATGGTGATCCGGTGCAAGGTGTAGATGGAGCCTGTCGGTTTTTGGTTTGTTTCCAGATGAGGAAGAAACCCCATTTTTTTGCCCTGTGGTATATCCTTTGGCAGGTTAAGCCCTTTGTGTGACGTGGCTGTGCCCATGGGGATGCCCCACAGTGCTGGCCAGACTGTCCCTCCTGCCTTACTTCTCCTTGCTGTGGTTTTTTTTTTCTGGCAAACCTTTTCCAGGGATCATCAGCTCCACTCACTCCCTGGGCTCAGCAAACATCACTCAGACCTGTGTCACATTGGACCAGCAGGGAAAATAAAACATGTCTGGCACAGGATGTTTCACTTGGCATGGCATTGCCTTGTCCCTCTGGTGTGGAACTGGTGCCATGATTCCCCCTCCTTGGCTGATACTCACCATCTGGTATGGAGCAGGACATCTCAGATGTCCCAGCTTGCCACTGCAACTCTTCCAGGTACTCATGGCTGGCTGTGGAGATGGCCAGCAGCATCATGGCACAGAAAATCACCACTCTGGGAGTAAGCTGGGGGCACAATCCTTGAGCTGCTGCTCTTTTCCTCTCACTCTTTGTCTCACAAGTCTCTCCACCCTTCCTCTGTGCCAGCCCCATTGACTCTTGAGACCAAAGCCCTTCATTCATGTGAAAAAAAAGAAGGCTCATCCTTTCCAGATCCTGGTGTGTGAGCAGATAATTTCTTGCCTCTGTTTTCCCAGGGTTTGCTGATAAATCCTGTCTCCATCAGCCTGCCCTTGATTGACTCATTATCAGGCAACGTGCAGCAAGGAAGCGACCCGTGACCCTGCCTGGGGAGAAGAGGTGACCCCACAGGAGTAATCCTTATTGGCCCTTTTTAAAACCTTCCCTTTTTAACATGCCACAAGAGCCTTGGCCAAGCTGAGCAGCACATAAATAGTGATGGGGTGGAGGAAGGTGTGTGGAGAGGGTGGACAAGAGGGTGCAGGAAGCATCAAGAGCATGGGATGGGACTATTTCTTCTGGCAGGGTGTGGGGTTGTTTGTTGAGGTTGGGAACAGACTGTTTGAAAACATTAACCCTGAACCCACTGGAATTGTCCAGCATCATGGTGGAGCAGGGCTGGATGTGGTTCAGTGGGGCTGAGGTCCACCTGCTTTGTGCAAATGGACTTCCCAGCTTCCCACTGGTGTTATCAGGAGAAAGCCCATTGGGAGATAAGGGTGTCTATGGAGGAATGTGACATGGGACAGGCTCAGCATTGGGGCCAAGCCCATAGATCAGGCTGTCCCACACTCTGGGATGGAGAGGTTGCTGTGAGCTGTGTCTTTGCTGTCCCCAAATCCTGGGGGTGTATCAGGAGGGTGTTAATTTGTCTTCCCTTTCCTTCCCAGCCATTTTCATAGCAAGATATGTGATGGGAGGAGTAGGAATAATGGGTGTAAATTAGAAGAGGGGAGATTCAGGCTAGACATAAGAAAGAAATTCTTTAGGATGAGGGGAGTGAAGCACTGAAAGAGGTGTCCCAGAGAGGTTGTGGATGCCCCTTCAATCTCTGGAGGTGTTTAAGGCCAGGCTGGACAAGGCACTGAGCAGCCTGATGTAGTGGGAGATGTCCCTGCCTCGATGATCTTTAAGGTCCCTCCCTATCCCAACTATTCTATGGTTCTATGATGAGTGACCCACTTTCCTTCTGGCACCCCTCTGGTGGTGCACGAGCTGCAGGATTTGGTGTGTGTGGGGCTGACTGATGTGTGGAAGGACAGATGAAGCCACAGAGGGTAAAAAAAGAGGTGGGAATCCCATTTCTTGCTCTGTTGCAGGGAGGATAACACCTTCCTCAGCACAGAGACCTGTGGGGCAGACAGAAGCCCCTCACCCTGTGTCAGGGCATGGATTGCTCCCTTCAGCAGGCTGAGGGCTGGCTGTCCTGTGTGGGTTGCTGATCCGACCCCCCAGCTTGGATTTAGCTGGGATGGGGTTTTGCCAAGTCCTGGCTGTCACAGTGTTCCCACCTTTGATCAGGAGTCGGCATTCCTGAAGTGCTCCATCTCCCACATGTTGTGCTGATCAAAGGCAGCTGTTGCCTGGACCCTCCCCTGAGTCCATTTGCACACACACACACCCAAAAATATAGAAATACAAAGGAAACTGAAGGAGGTGGAAGGGGTGATGGATGGAGGAAAGACCCAGAAAAGGGCAGCAGCAGGCAAAATCCCTCTCCCTGCTCTCCAGTCACAGTCATGAGGAAGGCTGGTGGGGAATCTTTCAGGAGTCTAAAGAGTGAAGGTTTATGGCACCCTAGGAAAGAGTCAGGCTTTGTCTTCTGGAGATAATGGTGTCACTGGGAGGTGACAACACCTGCCTAGGCCACACAAAGCTGGGGCAGAGCATGGTTAGAATCTCCCATGGCTTTAGGTGACATCAATATGGATGATCCCTCTCTTTTATGCCCTCCCAGCAGCTTGTGTGAACTCGGTGCCAAGGTCTACACAGTCCCCTCTGTATCCCTTTTTTCTTTTGTGGCAGGGACAATATTGCTGGGTACATGCACCCTAGTGATGTTCCCCACCAGCCCATGGTCACACGCTGCCACAAAGGGTCTCACCTAATGGACCATCTCCAGCCATCAGCATCAGCTGCCTCAAAGGGAGAGAGAAAGGAGGTCCAAGACCTGCTCTGGTGGTGACTCTTCTCCAGGGCAAGTGCAATTGTGTTTTGGCAGATGATTTCTTGCTGGTGCATGTAATTTACCTCTGCTCCCCTGCTCTTGCACTGCCAAGGACTTGGGCTATCTGGGTTTCCAAGTCCTTTCTGAATCCTTCTCCACCACAAGCCTAGTTGGCATCAGCAGCTCATTTACACTTGGGACACCTGATGGGAGGAAAGCTCTCCTGACCTTCCTCATCCTCACACCCATCTGCTTGTCAGCTCAGCTTCTACTTTAGCTCCAAGGCAACAAAAAGATGCAGCATCTGTCCCAAAACTTCAGATAGAAAGGGGATGGAGGGCAGAACCACAGCATGTGTTTGCAGACTGTTTCCCTACCTGAGGCAGGTTCAAAGGAGGGTTTGTCTGGGTGAAAGCCAGGCTCTGCTGCACACAGTGTCACTGCAGCAATCACATGCCCCAGGCAAGGACAAAAAAGCATCCTCTCCCTCAAGCAGGGGGTCCAGCAGACCAGGCAGGGCAGAGTCCAGGGATGAAGTCATTTGAGAGAGAAAAGTGTCCTGCTGTTCCTCCCCTGTCCTCATCTTGGAGTAGGTGTATCAGGCACATCATTAAAGGGAGCCTTTTTCCTTTTTTTTTTTTTCCTTTTTCTGTTTTTGCCTTATTTCTCTTTTTTTCCTTTTTTCCTTTTCCCCCTTTTTCTCTTTTTCCCTTTTTTCTTTTTCCTGATTTTTTCATTTTATTCCTTTTTTCCTTTTTCTCTTTTCCCTTTTTTCTTTTTCCTGATTTTTTCATTTTATTCCTTTTTTCTTTTTTCTCTTTTTCCCTTTTTCTCCTGTTCCCCTTTTTCCTTTCTTTCCCTTTTTTCCTTCTTTCCCTTTTCCCCCCTTTTTCTCTTTTTTCTTGTTTTACTTTTCCCCCTTTCTTTCCTTCTTTTCCCTTTTTTTCCTTTTCCTTTTCCTCTCCTCAGTTTGTTTGTACAAGGAGGGTCCAACCATGCCTGTTCCCAAAAACAAATGTCCCCAGCAGTGAAATGGAGGTTGTTTGGGAAGTGTTTACACTAGTGCTGTTAGGATAACACTCCCCACAGAAGCACAGTGCCTTGGTGTGGTGCCAGTGCACCAAAACAAGGCAGTGAGAGTTCTTGGGTCACATTCATCCCTGTCTTTGCTGTCCTATCTGTAGGTGTTAGTTTGCTTGGCTGAAGAAGGACTTCAGCCAGTGATCCCCTGAGGTTGCATTTTGTTCATGATCCACATCTAGAAGAAAAGAGGGGGACTCAAAGTCTGAGTGTTGAGGAAACCAAACACCTCCAGAGCTCACTGCCAGCAGGGGATGTGCTCAACCCCTAAAAGTGCTCAGCAACATCCCATAGGCACTAGGATGGCTGCCTTACAAGGCTGCACTTTGAATACTGCCCCAGCAAGGGTGACGCTGGTTCAGATGGATCCCACCTTCCCTGTTAACCTTCACCAGTGTCCAGCCATCTTGAAGGAACTCCAGATCAGACAGGCATGAAGGGCTCCTTGGGGCTGTGCTTGTCCTTCTCAGGCAGGGCAGTCTGGCTTGTCACCACAGCAGCCCTCCTGCTGTATGGTCACAGCTCTGCCTGCCTGGGATGGCAGGAGTGACAGGCTGTGCTGTGGCACCTGGAGAAACTGGGGCAAAATTTCTGGTGCCCTTTGGGATGTCACAGGGGCTACACACCAAGAGAAAAACATATCTCCAAAGATGGCAGTAGACTCTACATCTGATCTCTGTCTGATTATAGAATCATAAAATAGTTTGGGTTGGAAGGGACCTTCAAGATCATGGAGTTCCAACCCCCCTGCCATAGGCAGGGACACCTCCCACTACATCAGGCTGCTCAGTGACTTGTTCAGCCTCATACCTGAGGATAGAAAGGTTCTGTGGGCAGCTTCTTTCTTTCTTTCTCCCCTTCTCAATAGAACTTTACCCCTGGTTCACCTCCTGGAGCACAGTGATGGGGACCCTCCACCCCTCCACCTACACCTGCCTCTCCCCACTGAGAGATGCCCCTGACACCGTGGTCCTTTGCCCTAACCCTGCTTTCCAAAGTTCAGCTGCTTGGCCCTAGGCAGCCCATAATACCCTTTTACAGCAAGGTGACCCCTGCTCTTTAGAGCTGTGCAACACCCTGTCCAACTGGCCAATGAACCAGCCACCTAACAAGATGTGACAGGTTGACTGGATGGAGCTTGTAGAGGGACAACATCTTCCCCCTCCTCTTGGTGTTGGGTCCCCCCCTCTGCTGAGCATGAAGGATGGGGGGGGTGGGATTTGGAGGAGTGAGGACAAAGGGACAGCCATCATCTGGACCTTGCCACTGGGACATCAGATATCCCAGCATGGAGCTAACTGGGAGGGACAGGATGTGGTAGACTGATGTTATGTCACCTTTGGAAGGCTTGTCACCTCCCAATTACCCCCCTGCTTCTAACGGCTACAAGACAATGTGAAAAAGGTAACTTTTGGTTGCTTTTTCTTTCCTTTCCCTACTCAGGCTGTCCACATCCATCCCTTCTGCTGTTGGAGACCCCTCCCCAGGTTTGGCACTACTGCAGGGACATTCAGTGACAGGGGGACAGAAGAATCTCACACCAGCACCAGTGAAAAACACAAACCTGATTTATTCAGTCTCTTACCAGGCTCTGCTTTGGAAATGTGGGCTGTTTGACCTGCACCCAGCAAGCCATCCAAGCTGGATGTACAATAACTGCTCTGTTCCCTGCTCACATCATGATCCAGCAGCAGAAGGTGTTGAGGAGGACCTTCAGGACAGATATTCAAGCACTGGGAGCTGTTTTTCCAAAGCCTTTTTGAGCCTCCTCGAGATGGAGCCTCATTTTCCCTTTTGCCTGCCCAGGACTTGGATATCTGGTCAACTGAGCCTGCCTTGGGGAAGGACCTTCTGTGGCACAGCAGAATCACCCACTGAAGGAGCTACTCTCTTCTCTTTTTGATGTCCCCAAAAACTTTGATTTTGCCAGAAAAAGCATGTTGTTCCCACTATCATGTTTGCAAACTTGGCCCACACCAGGGAGCAGAAACCAGTTTCTGAAGTCAGTGTTTGAACAGCTTGTCCTTCTTCTGTTTTCCATCCAGAGAGGGATAAAATATATTGTTTCCAAAGAATCAAGATCAGCAGAACTCAGCATCTCTGTGGGCTTGGCAAAACTCTCCTTCTCAAATGGACACTGAGACTTCTTTACTGGGATTAAGAGCCATCTTGGTGACCTGGTGCAGATCCTGGCTTGATTTAACACCTCTGTACCAAGCTGCAGTGGAGAACTGGCTCTTCCTGGTCCCAGGCAGCCTCAGCAGGTGAATTCTTGGGCCAAGCTCTCACCTGGGGAAAATCAACCCCAATTGCAGGAGAGGTTATCCAAGAGGGAAATTGCAGCCCCCAGGTGAAGCTGTGGCTGGAGGTGAGGACCCAACAAGAGCAGGATGGCTGGCTCTGGCCAGGGTACATCTCTGTCCCTGCTTAGGAGACAGGATCAGGCAAGGACAGGATCAGAGAGACCTTAAGTGATGGGGGAGGGAGAGAGAGGGGCAAGTGTCTTGGAGAGGACAGGAGTGACAAGGGCAAGGTCTGGATGTGTTAGTGATGGAGCGAACGTGGCTCTGTCAGTGCCAGCCTTCATCCCCAGTGACAGCCCTGACAGCCTGGCCAAGGACAAGGCAGGAGCAGAGGGTAAGGGGGGGAGGGAGCTGGGTCCCTGCTACTGTGACATCTCACAGAGACCCCTCTAATGGGAACAGGAGGATCTCCTCCTGGGTGCCCCCAGTCAGGGCTGTGGGATGGGAGAGGTTTGTCTCTGTGTTTTCCCTTTGAGAACAGTCCTGGCATCATCCCACTCTACCATTTCCAGTGCCTGGCTGTTGTCCCAGCTCTCCTTTCCTGGAAAATGAAGTGTTTCCCTTGCTGCCCATTTGGGGGAAGTTTGTAGGCTCAGCCTGGGCTCTTCCCTTCACAAGCCTGGAATCCAGCCCTACCAAGACACTGAGAAGTGGCAGTGGTGTGGCTGGGTTGGTCCCCCAAATGTCCTGCTCCATCTGCTGCCTCAAGCTGTCAGGATGGACACAGCCAACTGGACCAGCCTCAAAGAGAGGTTGGAGATGTTCATGCTGTTGTAGGTTGGAGTTAGGGTGGCTTGGGCTGGGCAGAAGCAGCCTCAATTCCTGGGGTAAACTGGGTGTGGGTGGGAAAACTAGTGAGGGCTGTGATGATATCCTGAGCATCTTCCTCCTGGAATAAGGGTTTAAAAACAGATTTTGGGGCCAGACCACTGCCCTTATGTAAGAAAGAGCTGGACTGGGGGGCTATGAGCAAGAGAAGATCACTGAATGATTTAGGTTGGAAGAGACCTTAAGGATCATTCAGTTCTAGCCCCCTGCCACAGACAGGGACACTTCCCACTAGATCAATTGCCCCAAGCCACATCCAACCTGGTCCTGAATCCCTCCAGGGAGAACAGTTCTGCCTCTCCAAAACAAACTAACCTTTCAGGACAGGAGATGGACCCTCAGAGTGTTTCATAACCAACAATGGGGTTTTCTTCCATGATTTTTGGCCTCTTCTGCCCACGTGAGCTTCTGCCATAGGCCCTTTGGTTCCTTGGAGAGAAGTCTCTTTTTCCTTGCTCCTGTTTCCTTTCCTTCCTTGCTCTTGCTGGGTGGGATTTTGGTCTGAGAGCGGGGGGGGTGGAAGGCCAAGCCATGGCTCCCCTTGGCATTAAACCCCCATTTCTCTGCAGTTTCACCAGCACCTAAAGGGGCTACAGGACTATTTGCCAGGGCATGGAGCAACAGGACAAGGGGCAACAGTTTCAAAGTGGAGCAGAGTGAGATCAGGTTAGACATCAGTGCTATTTAACATCTTT
>VZTY01026176.1:4151-55614 GCA_013400935.1 Turnix velox
TCTGTGCTTGGGATTGCTTCGACCCAGGTGCAGGACCTTGCACTTGGCCTTGTTGAACTTCATGAGCTTGGCTTGGGCCCACCTCTCAGGCCTGTCAAGGTCCCTCTGGATGGCATCCCTTCCTTCAGGTGAATCAACTGCACCACACAGCTTGGTGTCATCTGCAAATTTGCTGAGGGTGCACTCAATCCCACTGTCCATATCTCCTATGAAGACGTTATAATTGGACACAGGTTGAAACAAAAATGCTGATGCTTTTACCAATGAAGGTAATATTTAGTATCTAGAAAGTGGGGACTGTGAAGAAAGAAAACTGGAATTTGGGGGAGCTACTACTTTCTTACTGATGGCTCTGTCCTCTAGAGTATCATAAGCAAAAACCAAATGGTTCTAAAATACAACAAAACTTACGTAACTGATCTCTGTATGTGCTTTTTTCCCTTCCTAGCTCTCAGGAAATATACACTGTTACAAGCTCTTTTTTTCCCCCTGTGAATACATATGATCACCTTCTACTTCAAATTCTTCACTGCCATATTTAAAGTTCCCCTAGATCACCACATTGCAAGGCCTTGAGGCAGTCATAATATGCAGTCAGAAATGCATTTCATCTCATTGAAAGGAATGATGCCTGCACTTCACTAATTGGGCCAGATTACCGAAAAACCAGTTCCAGCGTGGGTCAGAAATACTTAAGCAGCAGACCACCATTATATACTTTTCAAAACCAGAAAGGCTGCAGACTTCACACTAATACGGCTATGCTGGTTTAAAATGCATCACTGCGACTTTTGGTATAAGCTTCAGCATTCTGTCAATACTTGCTGACAGACATATTCAGTAGACCCTACAAGCTTTCTGTATTCATAGGCCACTGAGCTCTAAGCTGATCCTTTCAATGTGAGAATGACCTAATGACACTGATGGGGAATTGTGAAGCAAATCCGATCATGTGTACAGTGGAATCCCAGAATGCCCTCCAGTGGAAGAGATTCACCAGTGTAATGACAAGACCCTGACTTCATGCTCTAGATGTTGGCATATATTTTTCCTTAAGATATTTTTCCTTAAGTTTTGGGTATGGTTTTTTTTTTAACATAATTTCTGCCAAATTAGCTAAGTACATCAGAAGAAACAAAAATGCCATTCACTACTTAACCCAACTCATGATCATCTGTCTGCTTTTGGACTCCAGCAAGTCATACATAGGGAAGAGACCTCACAGGACCTAAGATGAGCGGCTAGCCACTGCTCTAAGCTACCAGCTCTTACAGACAAGGACATCCTTCCAGACAGAAAGAAGCTAGAAAACCCAAGATAGCCTTTTATGAGCATGCTGGGAGTTCTCTTAGTTGTTGATCTTGTAAACAACAAAAAAGGCTTTGTAAAGAAAAAAACGTACAAGGAGTTGCCAAAAGCCACACTTACAGTCTGCAGAGGAGATAGGAGTATTCTAAAAATTCTTAGACAGCTATTTAAGTGCTGAGTTTTAAAAAATAATCCCCTTGAGAGATGAGGTGCAAAAGCCTTTTAGTAGGTGAGGAGATTAGCAAATTCAGCAGTTCCACTGCATCAGGACTTTGATAAGCAGCAAATGCCAAAGAACCTCAACCTGGCTTAGTGGATACACTAGATTTGGTTCCCTCTATCCTAGATACAGCTTGTTACAATGCCTACTTGTACAAAGCTAAAGACAAAGTGAAAGAACATATCACAACTATCAGCAGTGGGGCAGACAAAAGAAGGAAATACAAAAGCACCACAAAGATACTCCAGATGCTGCTATCTGTAGAGTCACAGACAAGACCAGAAGAATATCCCTTCATGTTTCTACTCAGTCCTCTTTTGCTTCTTAGATGCTATGTGAACCTCCTGTAAGATTATTGCACAGGAGTACCAATTATAGAAAACAATAAAAAAACCCAAAAACAAACAAGAGGAAAGTAACAAAACTTGCTGACACTATCGATTAAAGCTTCGGTGATTTAAGACAGAGAGCTCTTGTATTTTGCTTCTTGCAAAAAGCAGGTGGCAGCATAAGCACGCCAGTTTTCAGCTTCGCTTCTACTTTAAGCCCAGTCAAAACTTGTAATCCAGTGACAGCTGCTGGGTCTATTCAGCAGTATGTACAAAGGGCTCCCTAGCAGGAGGGGCTAAATATGGAGTCTTCCAAGCCAAAAGAAGCATCCTACAACACAGTTCAGCAGTGTCAGAGACAGCACTTTAGTTGAGCTAGCTAAATCACCTGGGACTGTTCTACCACTGTTTTTCAGTCCCTAGCACAAAATTATGATTGCTGGCTGTGGTTCAAGTATTACACAGATCATCCTGCTCCAAACAGCAGGAGATTTGGTAGCATAGAAGCTGCTGGACAGGTTATATATGTTCATACCTAGGTCCTCATTTCACACCAACTTGGCAATAACAAGTTTCTGTTCTGCCAGAAATCGCTAATAATGCAAAGAAACTACCAGACCCAGACAAACCTAGTTCTGTACCTCCATACTTCTCAGCTAGTAACATAACTGCAGACTGTTTTCATAGCATAGTTTAAAGTGCTAACCTTTGGACGGTCTTCCTTTTTCAAGGCTACTGCTTCCAGTTTTGCTTCATACTCCGCTTGAACTTGGTCTCTCTTCTTCAGCACATTCTATGGGCAAGAGAAGAGTCAGTTGTGAGAGGGATCCTCTTGTTCCTTCCCTCCCCAGTCTGAAAGAAACTGCAAAGTGATACTGCTTAAGAACTAACTCAGACTGAAGTCTTACTTTCAGACTTGCTTTGTCCCAGTTTACATTACTTAAGAAATAGATCTTAAAAAGAAAGGGCACTTGCTCTTCAGCATCTGGTAGGGTCAGATAAAATCCATGTTTTGTACAAGCTGGAGACATGCAAGATAGAAACTGTCATAATCATGAACAACCCCACTAAGCAAATTAAATTAATCAGTTGACCTATTATTAGCATGACAAAGACATAAACAAAAGCATCAAAGCTGTTTAGGACAAGTACAAAGCTTTTAATATTGTCAAGCTGCAGACAAACAACAGCATGGGTTAAGAGACAGGAAAACCAGCACAGAAGGTATGACAGTTTTCTTTTCACGTGGAAAGACCTCTCAAACTCCTTCACAGCAAGTTTCACATACTCATGTTAAAACACGAGTAAGTTTTGCTTGGTAACTGGTTTAATAAAAAAAAAAATTATACTGATGAAAAGTGTAATTTATGTGAAAGGTACCGAACTACATGAGTGAGTTTCCCAAATAGCAAATATTTTATTGACAAAGTATTCTCAGAACAGAGAAGAAAAGAATGATATTCTTATGTTGTATTATATCCACAAGGTTATTCGTGATTGTGCTACTTCTCCACTACGGTTGGTAGTACAGTCTTAACAGTTAAAAACAACCACAGAAATTTGTCTTTTTATGAACATACTACTAAAAACATGCAGCATGACCAACTTAATTCAGTCTTCACATGGGAAAAACTACTAATTTTTTAGAGCCCAGTTATTGCAAAGTTATTATTATAAAAAGTGCTCAAAGGGAAGGCAGCAAACACTCATGGCTGAGTCACCTGGAAATTTGAACTTTTCTTACAATCCTCTTTGCCAGTTTATGCATCCAGTCTTCCTTTCTGACACCCAGAAAGAATTATCCCATTAGGGCAAAAGGAGGTAACTGCTCATTTTAACAGTTTCAGACAAATCTGTCAGTAAAGCAGGACTAGCCATGTTCATATTCTTTTAAAGAACACTTCCTAGAGTTCCAAGACCCAGTCTAGTCAAGATATGTTTCCTATTTCAAGGTGTACAAAACCAGCATCTACTTACCATCACTTAAGGAGGAGGAGGGAGGGGGAAGATGAAGTTTACTAATGTACAAGGAGACACTGGAATAGATATTCTTATATATCCTGGTAAAAAGGAATGGTACTCCATTGAAAGTTGCATTTGGTTCACTCAAAAAAAGAAGGACCAAAATGGAAGACTTCAGTTGCAACAGCTTAACAGCCTCTTCTGTCTTCATAGCATGCCACTTGTCATGTTTGCTTGCAAAACCACAACATTCCTTTGCCTTTGGGAGTGTAAAAAACTATGTGGAATAGCCCTTCAGTGACTAAGGTTACCAATGCAACAAAAGCCTGGGAGATTTAACAGGCACTTCTGCTTTGTACTGCCTCTTGAACTAGAGTCAACTGAATTTTTTTTTTAAAACCCACCTCCAGTAATTGCATTCAGCAGCTAGTGCAGTGAGCTGGATCTGTACCAGGAGAAGCCAATGATTAACAGACACAGGCAACCTAGAGTCAAGGAGCAGGTGTCTTATTTCTCCTTAAGTACTCAGATTCATCCACTGCAGACTACTAACAATATGCTCCTGAATGCAGCTTTAAATAGCCATTAATAAATGGCCTGTAAGGGATGAGAAGAATATGGCCTTCCCTTTCACTAATCCCTTATGTGAAAGGAAGCGTTTCCTTTGGCACCTTCAGACTCTTCTCAGCTGTAAATCAAGGCATTAATGCTTCAGCAGCTCCTATGGAAAGCTGTCACAAGTATCCCCAGACCTACCACAGCCCATGCAGTACTTATGCTACTCAATACTTCATTCAGAGGTAATAAATACATAAAAAGAGTTGGAAGAAACCAACAAATAAAAACTCACACACCACATATCAGTTATTTAGGGGAAGAACCAAAACAGTAGCTCCTGTCAAAGAAACCCTTAGCTTGCTTTCAGTGAGGCAGATCCTTCTCCATTTTCTATTTAACTGAAACCTTTCAACTCAGCCCCTGTCTCTGAAGCAGCTTCAGAAGTCTGCGATTAGTCTCCTTTCTCAAACTGAAATCCAGTACTTTGTGCACACCAAATCATTCCCTACTAAAACTAGACCTCAGAGGTTCTTTATTTACTGGTGGCCTCTAGAGAGACAGCTGCTCAAGTGGTACTTGATTTAGACAAGTACTAAAAAAAATTTAAATGTCTAGGCACACAGATGGGGAATGCATCAGACAAGCCATTCTGTCAGTATTACTCAAAGTTCATATAACCTTTTAATATCAGCACAGAATTATATGGAATGGAGTTTGTACTCTGCACTTGACTCCCCTGGAATCACCAGCACACCACAAAATATGTGGTTCTGTACATTTGTCCAGCTTTCCCTGTAGCCCCTTCAGGTACTGGGAGGCCACTATGAGGTCTCCCTGCAACCTGCTCTTCTCCAGACAGAAAAGCCCCAACTCACCCAGCTTGTCCTTGCTGGAGAGGTGCTCCAGCTCCCTGAACATCCTCAAGACCCTCCTCTGGACCCTCTCCAAAACATCCATGTCCTTCTTGTGCTGAGGGCACAAAGAGCTTAACATTGCACTCCAGGTGGGCCTCACAAGAGCAAAGGGGGAGAATCACCTCTCTTGACCTGTTGGCCACAGCTCTTCTGATGCAGCCCAGGATACAGTTATCCTTCTGGGCTGTGAGTACACACTGTTTGTTCATGTTCAGCTTTCCATCCACCAGTATCTCCAAGTTCTTTTCCACAGAGCTGCTCTCTATCACATCACCTTCTAGTCTGCACTGGTCATGAGGTCTAGTCTGGCATGAGTGCAGCACCCTGCACTTGTCCTTGTTGAACTGCATGAGGTTTGCACAGGCCCACCTCTCCAGCCTATTCAGATCCCTCCAGATCACATCCTGTCCCTCCAGTACGTCAACTACACTGCTCAGCTTGGTGACATCAGCAGACTTGCTGAGGGTGCACTCAGTGCCACTGATGAAGATATTAAACAGAACCAAGCTGTTTCAAACAGAACTACTGGGCTCTGCCTCTGTCTGTGTAGCCCCTTCAGACTGCCCTCCTCAGTTACAACAGTGCTCTTGAAGACACCAAGGTGAATACTTACGTCTCAAACACTTCTTACACTGCAGACAGTCACCCAGCCAGAGACTGCTCTATAAATCAAGTTCCTACACCTATAGCAACAGAGAAAGCTACTGAAGTTGCACTGAACTTCCTGTATTTGAAGACTTACCTTCCATCAGGCACCCTGTGCAAAAGCTGTTCTGTGAAAGACCAAAACTGTCTTTAATTTCACGAGCAGGCCCCAGAGCAGCTGACGAACAGGACTGCACTGCTAGTGATGAGGACATCCCTTTCAGCAGAAAGCCTCCTGCACTCCCTAAGCAGTCTCCTTTATACTTATTTAATCAGTTTTAAGGATTCTGGGAAGACAGTTTTCTATGTGCTTACTGCAGAAATAGGAAGTACCAGGCTATTTCTAGCATAAGAAAATTGCACATGGTACCTAAAAACTAAGACACTTCAAGTTTTGCTATTTGAAAGGGAAGGAGAATAGGAACACTCAGTCTACCTTGGCTGGCAATAGCTTTTATTCTTGATTTTCAGACAATAAAGCTAATGAGATGACCAGGCAGCACAATTCTCATTTGCTATTAATAGTTATTTTGCAAGTGTGGTCTCCAGATCCATCCAGTTCCAAAACACCAACAAAATCAATATTTTCAGCCCATTACCAGAAAAACCAACAACAAGAGTGAATCCTTTAGGGCACTTTTATCATCAGCCTAAAAATTAAGCTAAAAGGGTCTCTAGCTGAAATGGAACTTCAGGCAGTTAAACACTATTACAGCAGGAAGAAGAGCATTAAAGACCTGCAGCTAGACTACCTGTTGGCTTGGAGGCACCGCAGGAGCTGCTGTCTGACTGTGGCAAAGACACTATTGCAGTTTCAAGCATACAGACAGTTGCTTTTTAGCATTAAAAAAATTCCCCCGCTACAACTGTGAAAAGCATCTAAGCTCATTTCTTCAGATCCCATATCCAGTAGGTTTTTAAGAGTCACAGAACCACATCTGTAGGTGGTTACTTGGCATGCAGAACATAGCAGATCTCTACAGCAGACACATCCTGCCTGAGGGATAGGGATGAGAGAGTGAACAGTGTCATTTGGACATAAGTTTCTATAAGAAGCCACTTAACTCTACAGAATTAACACAAGCTGCTAACACTACCTTTTCTGCAAGGCCAAACACTGCCCCAATAGGGAAGAGGCGAGTCATGACTGACTTCTTAACAATTCAAAGAGATGATCCTAGGCAGTCATGGCACGAAGTACCACCTGCCATGCCAGTGAAAGAGCAATCCATTATCACTTTGTGTGCACCTCAGCATTACCAACCTTAACCTGACTGAATACTGGAGTAGATAATGCTACTCCATGTAGTACTCTATTAAATATACCTAGATTTGTTTTGATAATTAAGATATCCTCCTACTTAATGTATGATTTACTCCTCCTCTTTTCCCCACTTCTCACTGTGAGAAAGATTTAACTTACTGATACATCACTTCATGCAAACACAATGACAGTGTCTTCTGACACAGAGCTCTCTTTACCTTCATTGACTCTGAGTACAGCATATATTCCCTAAGCACAGGCAGGAAGTCTTCTGTCATGTCTTCACTGAGTTCTTCAAGAGCTATGCAGCAGTTCCCAATACAGGCAGACACTCCTTCCAGCGGCTCTGATAGCTCAACCTCCAGCCCTCCCCAGGTTGAATAAACAGGTCCATATTCTCGTAGTTCCACCAAGTATTCTGCAAGAGGAAGATGGAAAAGTATATTAACAACGTAAGGATAAAGCACAGAGATCTGCAAAATACTCAACACTGAACAGGAGAAACTAAACATGGCAAACATTAACTTTCCCAGGAGTCCTGAGTTGCATTTGTGTCTTGACAGGTGGAGCTCAACGGCTACAGAGGTCCAAGCTGTCTCCTGCTTAACTGTCCTTTCCTACATAATACACTTGCATCTGTGCAGTAGCCAAAGTAACTTAAAAAAAAAAAAAAAAGTGTAAAGTTTGGCTCTACTAAGTCAGGACTGTAAAGGTTTGTTTTGGAAAAGAATTCTATCTGAAGACCTCCAAATTAATCTACAAGTTCTTTCCCACCTCCCAGAAATAACTCTGGCAAGAAAGCAGGTTGGTGTAACAATAAGAGTGACTTAAAAAAAAAAAAGTTTGGAGAGTTGATTTAAGTTAAGATGCAATACTCTGTTAAGCTTCAGGCTTGTCTTAAACCTGTAAGAGGCATTACGCTTTGCTCTCCATGTAGCTTGCTACAGGCCAGAATCATTGACACAAGTTGTCTTGGTCATGACCATCAACCAAGGACTAGGACTGAAGCACTCAGACTGAAGTACAAAGATAGAGCATCTTGTGTCCTTACCCAGCTGCTCCTTGATAATCCGTTGTGCTATTCTGTCAATGGTACCAAGCTTTAGAGAGAACGTGTCTAGATACTCCCCAATTGCTGCAAACTCCAGTGGACGACTTCTTAATTTGTAGCCTCCTGTGACATATTTGACAGACTCCCCCATTTTTGATAGCAGTGCCATTCCTTGCTTTTTGTAGGCATTAAGATCCTTGGAAGTTAGCAGAAAAACATAATTGATTAGAAATACTTCCATGCTGGAAGATTAAGACAGAAAAAGACACTTTCCAGTCACAATCACATCTTGTGAAGGCAAAATATGACACGTAGCCTTGGACAAAATCTCACTTTGCAGGAGTTGTATTGCTGAGCATGGTTTCAAGACTACCTCTAGGTGGAGATATCAAGGAGAATAGCATGGTGTACCCTATAAATGAGTAGTAAGTGGTCCACTTTTGCATGAGGCCAGACTTTCTCATCTTCTTGTACTGTCCCCAGGGAAACAGAGGTATTAACAGGTATGTTTCCACCAACACTGTTCATGCCATTCATCCACACATACTTTGAAGCCATGGCCTACAGAACCAGTTTTGTGCAAATGCACCAGCTGGCTCTAGTGACCTAGTACAGAGCTACATATCACCTACCTATTTGGTCAGTAGCCTCTTTACACCAGCTAGGTACTGGTCAGAGAGGAGGCCAAGGAACACTGAACACAGAAGTATGGCAGCATGGGGAGAACACTGCATCTCTGCAGGACTGAGTGTAGCTGGGTCAGATTTAGCCACACTGCCTGCACAGAAAGCTTGAACCTCACTTGTAATACTTTTCACAACTGCAAATATTTGCAGTTATTTACTCCTTCCAGCAGGGGTCCCTATTCAGCATCTCAAAATAAAGAGCTAGCTAGCTGTATCGAGGTCATCTTTAGCAGCCAGAGGAAGAAACGTTTTCAAGACAAGTTAACTTTTAGAGGTCAAGAATCAAGACGTAGGCTTCCATCCAGAGGGACCTCGACAGGCATGAGAGGTGATCCCATGCCGAACTCATGAAGTTCAGCAAGGCCAAGTGCAAGGTCCTGCACCTGGGCTGGGGCAACCCCAAGCACAGATACAGGGTGGGTGGAGAGTGGCTTGAGTGCAGCTCTGAAGAGAAGGATTTGGGGCTGCCAGTGGATGATGAACTCAACATGAGCCAGTACTGTGTGCTTGCAGCCCAGAAGGGCAGCCCAGTACTGGGCTGAATCAAGAGAAGTGTGACCAGCAGGTCAAGGGAGGTGATTTTGCCACTCTACTCAGCTCTAGTGAGACCACACCTGGAGTACTGTGTTCAGTTCTGGAGCCCTCAACATAAGAAGGACATTGAGCTTTTGGCGAAGGTCCAGAGGAGGGCCACAGAGATGATCAGAGGGCTGGAGCAACTCCCTTCTGAGGACAAGCTTAAGGAGTTGTTTAGCATGGAGAAGGCTGAGGGAGGACCTCATAGTAGCTTCTGCATACAGAGAAGGCTGGGGTAGGACTTTTTAATAGGGTACAGGAGGCAGGACTAGAAGTAATGCATATAAATTGGAATAGGAGAGATTAGGCTAGATATAAGAAAGAAATTCCTTGCGGCAAGGGTAGTGAGACACAGGAACAGGTTGCCCAGAGAAGTCGTGAATACCCCCTGTCTGGAGGTTTTTAAGGCCAGGCTGCATGAGGCATTCAGCAACCTGGTCTAGTAGAAGGTGCTCCAGCCTACAGCAGGGGGGCTGGAACTAGATGATCTTTAAGGTCCCTTCCAATCCAAACCATTCTATAATTCTATTATTACAGTGACACTGAAAAGTTTAAGGATTCTTAAGAAAAAGAAAACAAACCACAACTGCCACCTTCAAAACATGTACTACAGAGCTCTTTCCAATAAATTATGTGTAAGTCAAATGCACATCTGATTAAGAGAACCAACATTTTAGCAGCTGCCTTTACTCTTGCCTTCTGCCTGTCCTAAACACAATCTGCAATTAGATGTCAGAAAAAGACTCTCGAACTCATTTACTCAGTTTCTCCAGCATTTTGGTGCATTACAACTCCAAAAGGGGAGGTTAAAGAAGGGCTGTCTTCTCTTTTTCAACCAGGAGGCGGTCTCATGAGTTTTTTTAGCGACGAAGTCCTAGCACACTGAACCAATGCTGCAATACAACAAGCTCCAACACTACAGAAGACAGACATACATGTCCTTTCCCTTGAGACTCCCTGAATGCTCTGTGTTCCCCAGGCAAGCGCTGCTTGGGGATGAGGATAAAACTTCATTTTTCAGGGGTAGGATAAGACAGCTAAGTAGCTAAGAAAGCTGACCATCATTCTTTGACAGCTGAAAAGCAGAACAAAGCTATCTGACTATCAAAGTATTAAAGTTCTGCATTTCTGGCTTGTTTCAGCAGATAAGTTCACCATGGAGGGGAAATAAAAAGGAAACTGGAGATGGAGTCTTCCATTACCAGCCAGCCAGAGCACAAGCCTTAAGTGAGCTCAAATTAAGTGTCACATTTGAATGAGTGTGCATAATGTGACACTGGAAAGACTTGCTTTTACAGCTCTCTCACTTATCAAGTCAAACCCAAACACGACTGTAATTTCTCCTACTCCTATTTAAAATGCAGTACAAAAGACAAAGAAAATTGCAGTGTTGCTGGATGAGTCACAGAGAAGTTGCTGAATGAGAACAAGCAACAACGCAATCTTCTCAGTTTTGAGGGCAACAAGTGCAAGCAGCACAGAAGACACAGATAAGGAAAAAATTAAAAAGAGACCTGCAAGCTCTTGTGCAAGACAGAACTCTCCTTCTCCCTCACTTACATCCTCCCTGAAAAAGGCTCTATGAAGCCTATAGTAGTCTCAATTCTGAACCTCTATTGCATCAGAAAAGTGCATTTCAGACACAGAGACAGAAAACATCCAAGTGTGAAGAATTTGTCTGTTCACCTCCCTCTTAAGCACAGGGAACCTGTGTCACACGCAGGGGACTGTCACACATAACATCCAAGATCCCCCCCAAAAATTGTTACTTTAGGGAGCATGTGACCTGTACATGTAGTTTTATTAATGCCCTTTCACCTTTATTTCAAAAGAGACCATAAAAGAGGATGGTCTCTTATTTCTGTCAGTGATTCTATTTGGATGTTACCCACCTTGGCTGTGAGAAACACGTTGAAGTGCTCATTGAAAGAAAGCACCGGATGATCCGTTATCCTCTTCAAGAATTTGTCTAATGCTTTCCTTCTAGTTTCCACAAATTCTTCAGAAAAGCGATCGACAACACCTTTTACAACAAATTTCTCAGGAAGCGGCTGTCAGAAACAAATAAAACCCGTAAGATACAAAAAAATTTAAAAACTTGCTCACAGAATATCGCAGAATATCAGGGATTGGAAGGGGCCTCCAGAGACCATCTAGTCCGATCCCCCTGCCAGAGCAGGAACAACTAGACTAGGTCACATAGGAACGCATCCAGACAGGTTTTTAATGTCTCCAGAGAATGAGACTCCACAACCTCTTTGGGCATGTATTTATAAATATGCAAAGCAATCAAACTACAGTGTTAGCAGAAACTCAGATGTTGTTATTGCTGTCAGCAATCATACATGAATATGGCATGAAAGCCCTGCTCTGAATTACTTTTTAGCTGGTCTGACACAATGCTATTGAGTAGTTTTATCTGAAAGCCACACCAGTGAGCTGAGAGCCAGACTCAGACATCATTCATACTAAGTATTTCAAGCCTCACTCAGACTGTTTTCCCCTAATGTCATCCACATTCAAGCTCCATCTCTAAAGGATGTGTTAGTGGAGTGGCACACCACTATTCACTATAACATTGCTCCCCCAGCACTGAAGCAAGGATGCTCAGTCCAAGGAAACTCAGAAAATTTAACCCCTTCTGAGTAATTCAGAAATCCTGGACAGGCTGATAAGCTTGACAATAGCCATTTTCACTCAACTTGGGAGTCAGGATTCTCCTCTGCAAGGAGTCTTTGCCACCTGAAGACTGTGACAAAAGAAATTGAGAGCAAAAAGAACAACTACCTCTGTATGCATATGCCTTTCCCACCAACCCTAGATGATGTGGAATGTTCATGAAGATTGCACCTCTCAAAAAAATGCTAACAGCATGACTTAGCTGCAACACTGCTACATTTTGACCACTGGTATTTAGTCTTTTTTTAATTTAAGACATAATATGCATAGCATTCAGATCAGTTGTCAGCAGACTTACTGAGAAGGGTAATGCTTAATGCAGTAATCTTCAGGAAGAAAATCTTGGTTTTGTAAGCTTTGAAGGGGATTCTATAAAGTCATTAACTCAGAAGGGTTGATGCATGAGAAAAACTGGAAACCCTAATTAGACCAAATATGTCACTGAAACAATCACTACAGTCTGAGCATTTAAGGCATGCAATGCTACAATGACTTCTGCCAATTAATTTGGTTTTAGATAGAGCAGTAGTTTGGATCCTTTACATTTTAGGCCTTTAGAGGTTCACCCAAAGTAATCAGTGCACACAGGTAGCAAATGCTATTCTGCTTGATCTGCCTTAATAGTCTATCTTTTGCTGCTGTGACAGGTGCAAAGAGTTCACTTCAGTCATAAAAAGCTCCAAGTATCCAAACTTCACCATCCAAAATCAAGATCACTTACCAGACTAGGTTTAACTTCCTAGTCCAGAGATAGACTTATGAGTATTTTTACTGTTGTTTTCAAGAACAGATTAGAATTAAGTCTCAAATCACACAGAACAAGTAAAAATCAGTAACCTAAGAGATAAAAAGAAACACATACTTTGTTTATTTTGGGCTCCTAAGTGTAGTCTATCATAACTCACCACACAGAGAAAACACATCATTTGTTAAAGGAAGAGTTCAGGCAAAAATCATGATAGCACACTTAAGAAGACAACTCCTTTTCACTATTTTATTAGACAGAAGGCCTCCAGAGATTGCAGTATCTCCACTTACAAACATAAATAACCCTGAGTTTGGTTTGAAACATCCTTTCAGAATACACCTGAGTCAGAGTGCACCTGAAAGGGACTTCTATTCCCCATCAACTTCTAGGCAATGAAAGCATTCGGTAATCTGCCTGCCTTACCACTCTACAGAAAAGATTTATAGCAAATTCTGTAACTGCTAACATGTGCATGGTCAGATAAAAGGGGGAAACGATCCTTATGCTTACAAATTTTCTAGAAGAGAGGCACTTAAGAGACTACGTTGTTCTGGAGCCAGTTTCATATTAGAGCCACTTGTGCCAAACTTATTGTTCCATGCACAACAAATTCCAGGTCACAGTAAAGCAGCTTGATTCCCTGGCTGTGACTCACCTTCTGCTACTAGATTATTATTTATTGCCTTTGCAGACCTTCAGGCAGAACCAGAAGCCTGTTAGTTCATACAAGCACCACAATGTACACTTTAGAAGCTTAACCTCAATAGTTCCAGCTGTTCAGAGATCTGTGAGGGAGACTCTGGGCAGTTACTGCTAATCTCATGTCTCCACTTTACCCCAGCAAGCTCACTCTCTCTCCTTGTTACCCCTCAGTAAACGCACTTGCTGCCAGTTAGAGCTGTCACATGACTTTCTAAAGCATTTCTTATCTTTGAGAGACAGAGCTAGTATTTCACTTAGAGGCAAGTCCCAATAAAATTAAGGACTTTAAATAGCTCTTTACTCCTTAATAGCCTAATAGAATACTCCTCACACAGCCTAGTCCTTGCTAAGGGAGGGAGAGCAGAGAAACTTCCATTCCATCCCAACTGGGCAAGCCAAGATGCACTAACACTTATCTCCTGACAATTCACCTTCTACAGACCTTCTTCAATTTTTTTGTGCAAAACAGCTGGTGGTGGTGATCTCTCAGGCTTCCTACCTTCTCACATTTTCTACATCATCAAAAACACACTGCTGAAGATCAGTATCAACCTCTTCTTATCATATAAGGTGATTAGACTGACAGTTTCAGCAACAAGCAGGAGTGCCATTGTTTAGTTTACACATATATATGAGGAAAAACTTATTCATGGTGAGAGTGACAGAACAGTGGCACAAGTTGCCCAGAGAGGGTCTGGGGTCTCCTCCTCCAGAGACTTTCAAACCCTGCCTGAGCACCTTCCTGTGTGACCTGATCTGGGTGCTCCTGCTCTGGAAGGGTGATTGGTCTAGATGACCGCTTGTGATCCCTTCCAATCCCTGACATTCTGTGATTTTGTGAATTAATTAAACTTCTGTCAATTGAAAGCATGCATTAGCTACCAAGCTACAAGTCTATGCTACTAAATGCCAGCAAAATTAGTTTTAAAATAATGTCTTTAAAACCACCTCAAAACACCATCTTCAAAATAGACTGAAACTAGGAGCTAAAGTACCTGTACGGCTTTTTCATAAGCCTCAGATACTCAGAAATCTTGATGTAGCCACTAAGTAAACAGGTTAAACTTATTTGACCCATGCCTCAACAAACTGTATTCAATGTGCATACAGCCCTACAGCAGACTGCTAAAGCTCACACCTTATTTGTGCCACCCAAGAAAAGTCTAACTTCATAATCAGTCATGAATGGGTAGCTCTTCCCATTCCAGCAGAAAAGAACGAAGTATCATGCTCCCTCTCTGAAGGTGTTTCAGGCCAGGCTGCATGAGGCACTGAGCAACCGGGTCTGGTGGGAGGAGTCCCTGCTCATGGCAGGGGGGGGTCGGAACTAGATGATCTTCAAGATCACTTCCAACCCAAACCATTCTATGATTCCTGTAATATTTGAATCTAAATACTAGAAGAAAATGAAGTACTGCATTTAAATAAAAAGTGACACATGACACATATGAACCTTGTAAGACAGGTGCAGAATTGTCCTTAATAGCAGATTCTTGCTTACTACCTACGGGAATGAGATGTGTTGGCTGAGACTCTTCCAGCTTGTTTCTCAACCAGTCAAAGTCTTGGTACCGCCGGCGGACAGAATACTCTGGCAGATCAAACTCTGCTCGTGTGGTCTGGAAAAGATGATTAAGATATGCTTAGTAAGCACTAAAACTTCTCATTGCAGTATGTAACAGCAAACACAGTTCAGCTATCTCTGGGAAGGGTGAGGCCAGACAAGCCTTGTATGAGTACTTCATCCCCAAATCATATTTGCAGCCAGAATGAGAGAAAGATACCCTGGCTTTCAGGCACTGAGAAAGCCAGTAATATGAAAAATTATTACTTGGAAGTGATATATTCTGAAGATCTACTCATAATTAGTCACATTTTGATCAGATAAACCGTATGGGAGGATTCTGTGGAGAGCAGAGCACTGAGCACGACTTTAATCTTTTGCCAGTTACAGATTTGTGGGAAAGATTGTACAAAATCCTCATTCCAAGGACAAGATGATTTTTGACAAAAAGAATTAAAAATAAAAGATATTCAAAAGTTATCAAAAGATAATGTTTATTCTATGAGGTGCATTAACAGTGGTGAGAAAAGTGTACAACTGCCCTATATTCCAGATGGGACAAACTTCCTAGATTCCTTTCTTCAAGAGTAAAAGATGAGAACCATAAGCTATTGCTCAGCTCGGAAGCAGAATACTGCATTTGTTGATTTCTGAGAGGAAGAAATAATTTTGTTTTCAATTAAGTTTGTGTTTACCCAGTAAGAGATATCAGTAGGTTAAGTTAAATCTTGAGCTGAAGAATGAAAACTTTATAGAGACGAAGGACACCGAAAAATTCCTGGCAAGTATTTTATACAGTCTTTGAATAGCCCATAGCCTGGAAAGCTAACTGCATGTGGATGCTTGCACAGCATCTACTGCAACCACCTAAAATTACTAATGAAATGTTAGTACTAATGTACTAACAAGGAGTCTCTGTTACACAACCTGGTATTGTGATAGCCTGGTCTGGAAGGTAGACGGGCTTTACCACTATGTCCCCCAGCTTGCAGTACAACTCAGAGTGAGTTGCAACGTATTTAGTTACTTGTAGCCTCAAGGCTATCTTGCAGTGAAGGTGATGCTGCAGCACCAGTGCATATTTTGTATGTGCTTCCAGACTGAGAGCGACTGCCACATATTTAAAGATAGAAATAGCAACCATTAAATGCATGAATACCTCTTCACCTGCTCTTTGAATGGCACCAGCTCATTACTCCCACCAGTCCTCATAAGAAATACTCTACAAGTTTTATTCCAGAAATTTATCTCTAGGGGAAAAAAAGCAGCCTTAAACTATCAACAGAATGCTATAAAGAGCACACCAGTGTGACATTATATATGAAATGGTTTAGTTTTGAAAAAAGGAACGCGTAGAGAGACAGTAAAGCAGAAATCAAGTTTACCTCCTTCCTTTGACCTACTAGCTATGACTAACATAGCAAATGCTGACCAATGGAGAAGTTGTGTTTGTACATGAGGGATTGTCAAGACCTAGATATCCACTGTGGCTTTGTGATTTACTCAGCCACACTTCAGAATAACCCCAACTTATTTTATATATTAGGCTGACATGTTATAAATGAAACTTCTTCATATGAACCATTATCACTTATTTTGTCTAAGAGACTGAACAGCACTACACCAGAAAAAGATAACACATGCACTCAAAGACAGCCCCCATCAGCTAGTGGTGCCAACTGTTATGGTTCATAGGGCAGCCATACCTCAGCCCTGCAGGAGACAACCTGAAATTAGAAAAAAAAAAAAGAGAAAGAAAGTAACAGCTTTGTAATAGAAAGAGCTACTGTGAACTGTCTGTTACTGAGCAAAGGTTTCTTAAAAGAGATCAGACAGTGAGTGAATGAGAGTAATCAGGATAAGACACCCTACACTGTTTTATTTTGCAGCATGTGGATGAAGATAAAAGGTTCTCATCTATTAGTGCTGAGAACATTATTTACTGGAATTCTGCTAACAGCTGAGGAAAACTTTATAGGTACTGTTTTGTCTAGACACAGGAAAGCACGGTCACCTCTAGCAAACTGCTTCTGCTGCCTTTACATCACAAGCAGATTTGCAAAGCTTTCCACATATCAGTTTTTGTTCCTCAGAAGCAGATGAAAATGCATCATAGTCATCAGCATTTCAGCACTTGCTGTAAAAGCTGTCAAATCTCTTCAGGAATATTTGGACAGAACATAAGGGCCCTTCAGGGTTTTAATGACACTTTAATAATGCAAAAAGAATTTGGATCTCAGATCAAACCATTCATTAGCTTACTTAGCACAAGTGATTTTTTCCAGACTGCACACAAAAAGGAAGAGGGTCTTGCCACTGACTGGGGACAGAAAATTAAATGTCTGGTTTTGATACAGTTTAATTCCTCCTGCTTTCCTAGTAGGATCCACAGATCTCATAGAATTACAGAATAGTTTGAGTTGGAAGGGACTTTAAAGATCATCAAGTTCCAACTCCACTGCCATAGGCAGGGACACCTCCCACTAGATCAGGCTTCTCAGTGCCTTGTCCAGCCTGCTCTTGAACACCTCCTGAGAGGGGGCGTCCACAACCTCTCTGGGCAACCTGATCCAGTGTTTCATGTCCCTTACTGTAAAGAATTTCTTTCTTATGTCGAATTTAACACAACTCATCTTGCAAGGTCTGTCTCAAAGAAAGCCGAGAAACTTCTGCAGCAGACTTCAACTTCCTAAAAATAATGGGCAAGACATTTCCAGGGATTTATTGGAGATTCCAGTGCAGTTCCACTAAGTCAGCACTGCAGTATTCTGGGCACAGCTTTACTCGCTGGAAAGCAGGCAGAGTTAAATACCTCTGTTTTTGCAATAGTTTTGACTTGAGACAATATTCAGGCAAGCTGATGGTCTCAGTCTTGTGTAAGACTGTCTTTCTTGACAGGAGTTAGTAGCCAAACCTAAAGCTAACTTAGGGTACAAAACTTCACATAGTTATCACAAGTTCTAGTCACTCCACACAATTGTGGGTTTCCCTCCATGTTACTATCCTTTTGGGGCAAAGTCCTCAGCTAGAAAGAAGGAAAAATGACAGAGGGGGGAAAGGGAAAAAAGTTAATGTTCCTAGTTCATAGTTTTGTTTGCCTCAAATAGTTTAGTTCATTTGAAAAAGGTATCACTGAACTTATATTTGCTCCTCTCTAGCAATCAAGCTGTTTCACGTGCTTAACCTATCCAGTCCATGTGCTGGAATCAGGAGGAGGAGAAAACAAGTCCTCTACTTCATGTTGTGTGTGAAAGCCTCACTGTTCAAGCCCAAAGAGCAGAGCAACTGCATGACTCTGAGGAACTGCATATAGCAGCAATCCAAATGGAAAGGAGAAACCTTGCCATTCTAGAAAGCACAACAAAATAAAGTTTGAAAAACACTTACATTTCCTTCAGGGGAAACGACTACATAACATAAGGAGAAGTTTTATTTTTCCCCTACCTCCTCAGAAAGATATGCTCAATGATATCCCTTTAGAGTGCGTATCAGCTTATCTCAAGAGCACAAAGGTGTATCATCTAGGACACCTGAGAATTTCAAGCATCGGTCATGACCAAATAAATTTCAGCACAAGTTTCACTCACCCTTTTGGTTTCACCACCCTTGCTAATATAATAAAACTGCTGTGAGCAAAAGGAAAACACAGTATGAAAGAATCAAGAAAGCCAGGCCTGAATTACTGTCCCCATTATTTCAGGGACTCCCATTACATACTTTAAATATGTTAATTCAGAAGACAGGCTTGGGAATACTATCTATCCCTTAATAGGAAGCTGTGAAAGCAGGGTCACAAGCAGGGACCAAGTAAACTCTAAAGCTTTCTTCTCAGCTTCCTTTCAAGACATTTGTTTGGACCAAATGTTTTGGACCCTTCTTCAGATGCCATCACCTGCTGACAAAGACAGAAGCAGAGGAGGAGTCTGTGCCACACTGCAACGCTTCTCTTTCTGGCCACAGGCAACATTACAGCACCAGCAATTACATTCTCCTGTCCCATCTAATGATGTTGCTTTTCAAAGCAGGCAGGTCTCTGGCCTAACTCGTTCTAGGACTGATGTTTATCCAAACCTTTGAGGTTCCAATAGCATTCTCCAGTCGAGAAATAATTTTTTAAAAAGCAGTAATCCCTGCCTGCCTCCTCATCCAGAGCCACTACAAAGACCTTTCAATGCTTAACAGGCCTCAAGCTTCTCCCATGCAAGGCTGCTAGGGAGATGGTGGGAAGATATGGCCTTACACTGATGACAAGAGCAAGGTAAGGCACAGAACTTTGACCTACAACCTGGAGGTGTAAGCACCACTTTCAGCTATAATGGCTGATTGGGAAACTAATTTAGTATTGAAGAGGCCCTCTCTGTTTGGCAAGAATGAGTCAGGCCATTAATAGTGTTATAGCTCTCTAAAGAGCCTTTTCCTAAACAATAGTTGATAGTGCTTGAAGGTTTACCAGAAGTTTACAGAAATGATAAACCCAAAAGGTGAAGCTTTCATAGTGATTAATAAGTTACACATTGTTTCACATTAGTATTGTAATGCTATGATATAGCAGGCTTTTTAAATCTCACCTAGCATGTCAAACAGCAAAATCAGGAGAGCAGGAGAGTTTAAGTTAAAATTAAAAAAAAAGACAATGCCACTGTTGGATAGTACAGACAATCTGCAAGCAGTAAATACTTTATCCATGTTCTGCTTTAACAAGGAAGGGAACCCTTGTATGAATACAGCTTTCCAAGCAGAGGAATATTACTAGGGTGCCACTGCATATTTTATCTTAACAGAGTAGTCAGATCTTAAAGGGAAGAAAATCTTTAGCCCACTCTAATAATTTGCCTTTGGAAAGTTGTGTCATCTTTTTGTGCTTCCCATTCCTTCTGGTTGTGTAATAAGTTGCTCCAAGTAGAAAAGTTTCCTACAATACTTTTATAATTTTCTAACAGTTGACATACAGCATGTCTTCAAGATTAAGTCACAAAGAACTACAGAACTAAGACAAAAGCCTGCAGGAGGAAATAGTCATCATTTCAGATGAAACATTTTATCCTGTGCTTTCTGAAAGACAAAATTTGGCATAGGCACTTGGGAAGAAAAAAAAAAAATCTCACAGACCTGTCAAGGATTCCTAATCTCAAAGGAAAATTCTTTCTCCAGCATATAGTGTCATCTAAGTAGGCCAGATGAACACAAATCTTTCTGGAGAAGAAGATCAAGTATAACCCTAGTGAAGTGAATGAATCCATTTTGCCCTAGGTAACTGTAAGTTCCCAAAATTGATGTTAACATCACCTTGGAGCTGATGCTAATGAATTGGTTAATAGAAATAAGCATTTCAGTTGTGAGTGCAGTGGACTGTTCAGATCACTTTATTAGTGGCATTACATTGCAGTACTGCATGAAAATACATGCTGAAAAAACATCTCAAGCATATTTCTTTTGGTATGTAGTAGCATTCTTAGGCTACTTTGTTTTAGCAGCAGCTACACAGCCTTCTTTACCAGCATGGAAGCTAGGTTACAGCTGAAGATCAAAATCATTATTTCGGTAAATGGCTGAATGAGTAAGTGTGGTAAGCTCTTCACGCAGTAAGTTTCAGAAAAGCATTTCAGAAAAGGATAGCGATAAAACGTGAGACGCTTAACAGGGAATCAACACATTTCCCTTCAGGGGAGCCAACTCAAACCAAATGGGTATAAGATTACTTTACATGAGAAAACTTTGAAGCTAATGAAAGAAACTGGCTTTGCAAGTTTACAAACAGTTCTATTTAAGAGTCAAAGACAAAAATCTAAGCTGAGACATTATGAGTTTTGTATAGTTTCACATGCTGAAGCAGTTACAGTTCTGCTAAGAGCCCCTCCTTAACATGTTCACAAGGTACTGAAAAGAACTAAATTCAAGTCTTTAAGATATGGAAACACAGTAAGTGGGACAGAGGTCCAGAACATGATTTCAAAAAAAAAAAAAATCCATAAGGAAAAAAACACAAGAAAAGTGAATTTTACTTCATACCTTTGTCGTAACCCTGTATGTGATAAATGTCTCCATTGTGGACACATGTTTTTTGGGATCATCAACAGTAACAAAGAGGTCTCTGGTTTCCCCATCCAGGTCATCATCCAGCTGCAATCTGTTGAGGAGAGATGAGGAGGAGGCTGGGCTAGAGGTGTCCACAGGTGTGCCATTGGGTAGACTGAGATCCTGTATTGGAGTGTTAAAAAAAGAATGTTTTTAGTAAGCAGACAGATTCACTGCAAAGCATAATATTCTCAGCAATGATGCTGACAAGCTTAACCAGAGCTACCTATTTCAGCAGCTCCAAAGGATCTCTCCTTTCCAGGACACTCGAGCAAGGCCCTGAGGTCTGCACTTAGAACATTATGTTGTTCTACTGTTCCAGACGCTGAGGAGAAAGTACATTACCTGTACCTCCACCTAGTATGCTGCAACATGTTTTCTACTAATGAGGAAGTAGAAGCATTGCTGAATCAACTTAGACTTTGATAACACAACAGCTAGGTAATTAAGGAGAGCTACTCCTAAGACAGGTCTCCAGCAAAGTGGCAACAGTTCAGTTGCCTGGAATGCAGTCAGTGTTCCACTCCAAAGACTCCTAGAGAGGAAGGAGAGCAACTTTACATCAGAGGCTCTGCATTCAATTACTAACCCACAAACACTTCTGAACAGCAGTCAGAAAGCAAAACACCCATTTTTATGCACACCTGCATGCTGAAGTCCTAAGGCAAATGAAAACACTCTGGTTTGCTTGTAAAGGTTCTCATTCCCATCTTGCCAAAACCAAGGGTATCACCCAATGACTAGTGAAGACTGAGGCAAGAAGCATATGGCTATTTTAGGAAGAGACTCACAAGGGCTTGGGAAGTCTAATTCCTTGAAACTGAGTCAGCAGCAGGGGGAAAAAAGGCAACAAAACAACAAAAAAAGCCCCATATCTTTATAACCCACTTGGTACATTCTCACACCTATACCTATACATGATACAGACAACTACTTCATAAAGATATTGGTTACTTCACTTTGCTTAAATATCAAGGAAGCTTCACATATGTCCTCTGCTCTCTGCTCTGGTTATGCAGCAAAATGAGCTGACAGGAAAATACAACAATAGTATTACAAAGTCCCAAACATCCATGCCTCTTCACAGAAGAGGGGAGCTTTTTGTTTGTTTGTTTTCACTAGTAGCATAAATTTATTCTTATCTACAGTGTGTTCCACTTGTAAGGGCAAAGGTTTCGCTGGTGGCAAGATAGAGAAACATCACTACAGTTAAGCAGCACATTAATTAGAAGTATTTTAATTTTAGACTTACTGTTTAGCCCGAGCTTCAAATAGTTTTTAAAGAGCCATATCAAATGTGTAATCATGGAAGTACTGAGATTTTGTAGGCAGTCCTCTATCTCTTGCAGCCCTGTGGAACTATGGTAGTATTGCTCTTCACCTCAAGGACTGCCTCATGAAATAAAGAGAATAATGCTTTAGGCATTTTGGGAAAGAGGTGATCTAAATATTGTCTACTAGCAGAGAGGTGAGATGGATTCTCCCAAGCTAGTGGCTGCCAACTGATAAAAGATTTCAGGTCTAACTGGCAAGTGAGCAAGAACTGGAAGGGAGGCATGCAAATGTTCTCTGAAGAGGCCAAAAGAACAGGATGGGCATAGAACAGCTCGCCAGCTTGTAGGTGAGGTAGACAGCTTGAACCACACGAGTATCTGGCTCTGACTCAACACAGCAGGTACAACAGGAAAAAGCAAGGCTACAGTAACTCAGCAGACAAGTTCTGTTGGAGTTACATGAACAGAATATGCAGAAGACAATAGGCCAGGAGATAGCTTCAGAAAATCTGCAGTTCAGCTAGACAGGAGAATTTGGCTGAGCATAGTAAAGAGCAAAGCAAACCCTGGGGCACTTACAGTAGCTGTAGACAAATCTGTTCCTGTTTCCAAATGGAAAAGACAGCTCTTCACTGCCCATGTGCAATAAGCATTAGCTTAAGAAAAGCTGTGCCAGAAGAACAGCCAGTCAAATTCTAGGCTTCCAGTATGGAAATTAATTGAACACTTGAAGCCTGACTGCATGGGAGATCTCAAAAGCTTGTAAATAAAAATCCTTTCCAAGAGAGCTAAAGAATCCACTTAAAACCTGAAAGGCATCAGAACAAATGCAGGAAAGACCAAAGATGGAGCTTACAGCCACTTGCATGAATTTATCAACCTCCCTCACCAATTCTGTTGGGAAATAATATACTAGCATGCCTTGCACTTTTTCATAGAGTACATGTTTGTGAAGACTGGAATCCACTTCAATCCACTTAAGTGTGCTCTTGCAGTAATTGGTCCTGTGGACTGTCTCCAGTCTTAAAATACAGGCTGTAATAGTTTTACCTGATCTATCTGAGCCTTGGATGAAACACCTCAGGTCTAGATCACGTAAGACTGGCTAGGAGCAAGAGGGCTGCTAGCAATGTGGAGCTGGAAAGGACAGAAGATGCCTTGATTGAAAGTACTGCTGTGCTATGCTGCCTTGTCTGCAATTGCAGAACCCTCCTCTGGTAATCACAGCTGGCATCTTGCCTTCAGTAGTTGAAGGTCAAAAGAGAAGCTAACTATTTATCCTTCTTAATGGGTGGAGCCTCCTAGCTAACTGCACAAGAAACTGTGCTTATGACTGCCGAACCTTCATTTAAGAGTTGGCACGATCAGTGTGTTGAATCCCTAGGTATTGCTAGAAAGAGGCAGAATTTGAAGTGTCACAGCAGATGGCCTAGTAATCTTAAGTTGTCTCGGGCTGTAATCCTTTCAGCAGAGCACTTCCTCGTCATGTTAACTGGCACTGGCTTTCTTCCAAGAGACTTGGATTTTTTTGCAGTGGAGCAAATCCCCCAGAACCTATCAAGAAAAGAGATCTGCAGCCACCTGCATTGCTGCTTGTCAGTGTAGCTATCATAGAATCATAGAACAAATCAAAGAATTATTTTGGTTGGAAGGGACTTTAAAGATCATGTAGTTCCAAACCCCCTGCCATGGGCATGGACACCTCCCACTACACCAGGCTGCTCAGTGTTTAATCCAGCCTGGCTTTAAACACTTCCAGCAAGAGGGCATCCACAACCTCTCTAAGCAACCTGTTTCAGTGTCTCACCACCCTCGCAGAGAAGAAATTTTTTCTCAGATCCAGACTAAAACTCCCCTCTTCCAACTTGCATCCATTACTCCTAGTGCTGCCATCCTGCACCCTATCAAAAAGTCCTCCCCCAGCCTTTCTGTAGGCCCCCTTTGGGTACAGAGAAGATACTTTGAGGCTCCCCTCTGAGCCTTTTCCAGGCTGAACAACCTCAATGACTTCAGCCTGTCCTCAGAAGGGAATTGCTCCAGTCCACTGATCATCTTTACGATCCTCCTCTGAACCCACTCCAACAGCTCAATGTTCTTCTCACCATACTCACAAGCATATGAAATACTGACCAGTATTAACTTTTTTACATAACAAACAGTCTGACTTCTGTGCTAGCTTCATCCTTAGTTCAGCAGCTTGTCCACTGTTTAAGATGCCTATCTGCAGTCCCAGTCAGAACCTACTGGTCTTTGCAGGGGGCGGGGGACCAACAAGTTTTTTGTAGTGTCATTTATTTACGGTACAGGGAGCCTGCCATGATGCTGAGCAGTCCCACAGTGGGAAGGAAGGAAAACTGCTTCTGGAAAAAGCAACAGGTTTTGTCAACACAGTCTTCAAGTCTCAGAGAACATCCATGAAAAATTCCTCAAGTTATTAAACTTCAGAAAAAGTAAAGAATAAGGATCCCTGACCTCTTCAGGACAGTATCATAGCTTTGTCACCTGTTGAAGCAGGTCAGGTGAAGGTCTATCAAGGTCTGAATCATAACACAGTCAGCACAACAGTCAGATCTTCAGGTTCCAATTACTAGGATTTTGTGCATAGTTGCACAACCACCTAGAGGCACATGCTTCACCCATTCCCACAGGATTTTCAGGATTCCTCAAGACATCCAAATTTATGGGACCATGAGATCAGATTACTCAAGCAGAACACATCCAGTATCCTACAGCACAGGGCAAATAGAAATTAACTGCATGTGTTGGAAATGTGTGAGCTCTACCAATCACACAGGTTGTTATCAGGTAAGGAAAGAGCTTTGCATTTTTTTGTTGTGTTATGCCATTCAAACACCCTGACTAATTACCCTGCCCAGAAGCAGATACTAAATCTATCAAGAAGCTAATTTCACCCAAGTTTAAAATTGAGCTGTATAAACCCAAAGTCCACATGTGAGATGCAGAATAAAGAAAGTAATCTGTGAAGTTTCCAGCCCACGTCATCTACACCCTTCTTCATTCTCCCAGATTTTACAAGTCTACAGATTTACAGAGCACCTTTGATACAAACACACCAGAGAATGCATCCAGGGCTCAATCCTTGAAGGCTACCAAAGAGTCTAATATACTGCAGATGCTGGCTTATCATCAAGTAAAGATCATGCAGTCTTTCGACATCTTGAAATGCACCTAGTCAATACTGCATGCTCTGTAAGTTTAGTGTTAGTTTTCACTTACCCTGCCTTAGCAAGTGTGCAGCTTAACCAGATGGATTTGCTACCTCAGCAGCAGTTCATGAAGTAAGTAGAAGAGATGGTTTGTCTAGATCTTCCAAGTACTGATAAGCTCATGTTTGGAAAGCACTAGCCTGAAACCACCTGATGTTGCAAGCCCATTGCTCTCATTCAACAAGTATAAGATGACAGAAAAATTTAGACATGTTGCTATTTAGAGGCACCTTAACTCAAAATACCCTGGCCTAACTTTAGGAATTCACAGCCAGGCCTGTAATTCCTTAATTCTTCACTTCAGACATTGAGTGCTACACCTGTGTCCTTAACATTTCAAAGAGTTCTGCTGCTTTCTGCCACCCATCTTCCAGAGAAACACAACCACATTAAGGCCATGTCAAGAGGACAACAACTCCATACAACCATAGCAGCTGGTTTCTGGAACAGACCAATTCCTGACATCCTTTTCCAGAAGTGGGAAGGAGAGTAACGCATGTGCCTGCACACTCATAAGGGACAAGATTACACCCACAGAGGAGGTCAGTGCTTTACACCATATTAATCATCTAGAATCAGGATCAGGGTTGAGGTTATTTTAAGAGCAACACAGACTAAGCTAAAATCAGAAACAATTCTTGCTTTTACCTGGAAATGTGTCAGCAAAGGAAGGACAAGTGTTGAAGACACAAGCCTAGATTTTTACTTCCTAGCCCGGGAGGGTACTAAGGGCCTGCTGTACACCCTGCTGTGTTGAGTGTAACGCCCATATATCTAATGGTCCAAGACTCATCTCTAGATCTACCAGAATACCAATACTTCTGGTATTCCATCCATCTAACCAAAAAGTGACAAGATAAAGACTGGATCAATTTGTTCTCAAGATATTTTAAACAGGTGTCAGAGCACAGTGTGCTGCCAAGCCATGGGTCTGGTGACTTTGCTCTGGAGTTTATCACTTGGACTAGTGTTTCTGCTCTGTAGGTCAGAGTTGCCAGGAGACAGACCCCTCAGTATCCCTGAATAAAAAAAAAAATTTCACATGGAATACTTGACCACAAAGGCATACTATTTAGTACCAAATCACTCAGGACTTGGCAGCATTCTTGCTTACAAAGGATTCATACTTGGAATACTGTTTTTTCACACTTTGGCTAGATAAACCCTAGAACAATTTTCACAGAAATGCTACATGATTGACACAAACACATTTCAAATCTTCTTATGAAGATCATGTGACTCCCACCTCTTTCCTAAGGCTAAACAGCCGATTCTTATAGATGGATTATTTTACTCTGTGGTTTGTTTTCCCATAAGTCATCACAGCTAAGCTAACCAGAGCACAAATACAGCCACAGAAGTGATTCCTGCAAGCTGCGTTTTCAGCAAGAGCAATAAGCCATCTCCTACCTCTGTTGCTATAGCTGAGTCCCTGAAGGCTTGAATACGGCTTGGTTTCAGCCTTCCTGTGCAAGGAGATAATGGGGGTTTCACAAGAAGGTGTCAAGTACCACATCAGACCATCTGTTCATACAGTCTGGCTAGATGTCTATCTCCTCACAGGGTGGTCTCTTTTCCTAGTCTGGAAGGGGAACTGTGCAATATCACACTAAAGCTATATAAGATTCAGTTTACACTCTCAAAATCAGAATCATGAGCAGCATCTCACAGATGTGTCACAGTAGGTACAAGAAGTTCTTCAATATTAGTAACAACATATGTTGCTGTGCTGCTTTGTGCCCAAAAGGTCAAAAGGCTTTGGGGATCAGGCATCTGGCAGATGAAATGGGCTGCTGTTTGGCATACACATGAATTAGGCAAAATGTAAAGGGATAAGACATACTTTTGTTTTATTAACTCACACTGTCATGTACTTCCCCATATCTTTTGAACAGGAAGGAGAGAAGAAACTGGATGCTTGCCATGTCTTAACAGCTCCCTTAATGTGGCAAGGTATTTTAAATGCAAAGAGGTATTTTAAAACATCCACAGGATGAACTGTTCTCATGGAAGGAACAGTCCCAGAATCCAAGGTTAGCTTCTATTTCTGTTTACAAAGCACTAGAATCCTTGCAGAAAGCAAAAAGCCAGTCTGGCAACTGTCCATCAAGATTAGTTCAGTTATGTTTAAGCTGTAGAAAGTAGCAGGAAAGTGATTGTGTCCTGAAGGAAAGCAAGGAAGTTTAGTATTTGTGCAGACTTGAATTTGCATTCTTCAGCAGAGCTAAAGGTTCTTTCTTTCTTCTGCTGTTCTCAGCAGAATGCAATGGGCACCAAATCCACTCTAACTTCAGAGCTCAAAGATCTCTATGAACAGCAAAGACTAATGTCCATAGAAACATTTAGAAAAAATGCAACACTTTTGAGTCAAGGCTCCAGTTACTCTTTCTAGCATGTTAAGTTCCATGTCTGTTTGCAAGGAATCTGTTTGGAGATTATTACAAGACTTATCATCAGAAGTATTCAGCAGCTATGTGCCCTGGAACATCATAACACATCTAAGCATGCTAAACAACTTACTAATGAGCACACCTAACACACCCAGTGCCTTGTTTAAAGCTTCATTTTAAAAACCGGAGATCTAACCTTCTCAATAGCAAAGCAGGAGCCAGGATTCAGACCATGAACAGGAACACTTGAAAGGACAAGGAGTTACTCCCTATCCAAGAAGACAGATTTATATCTGGTTACTGATGGAAGAACAGTTTGTTAAGCTTATGCAAACTGAACTGGTTTCTCTTAGTGTCACAGGGCTTGGTGTCAAAGCTCTGCACACTTACTGTGTATCAGCTTTTTCCTGATCATGCTCTGCAAGCAGGTTTAGCTACTGATCCAGAGTCAAAGTACCAATTTGGCTGAAATGTTTTTGAGACCAAACATCAACATCATTTTAAGTGTGAGAGCAGAGAGAAGAAAGAGGAAGGAAGAGATGACAGATGGGTGGAAAGCACTGTAGTATCCTGGTGAATGTTTTGTTGAAACAGAATACAATTCCATATCACCTTATAATGTGGGTTTCCTCAAGCTCAGTGCTTTAGATGATTTATGTTAGTATTTGCCTGCGTAAGACCAGTGGAGGTTTCAAAAGAGCAAGTCTGAGAGACATCATTGAACAAGTAAAGGAGGCAGAGACATTCAAAAAGAACTCATGTTTTAGTTTCAAAGCCTTGAAAAGCTGAAAGAATGTGCTCTTGTGAGTTAGTTTATGCATGGGATAGCCCTCTATCACCTTTGCTGGTAAATAAGATGTCATCCAGCAGAAAGGCACTTGTTCCCAGAGGAGTGGAGTAAACAAAGTATGTTTTCAGTCACAAGAAAAAAAACACCCAACAGCAAAAGAAGACCCCCACATAGATCAAAGAGAAACCACACAGCATGATTGCTCCACTCCCTGCTTTAAGGAGAGCAAGCGAGGAAAAGCAATCATGTAGTATTTCCTGCGTAAAAACTATCAAGACTGATGAAGAGGAGAAATAAGGCATAAGATCTTTAGATTAATGCATCTACAAAAATACCCTTTGTCTATATGGCCTAAGCTCCTGCCAGCCACTGTCGCACATACAGGTGCTTGACACACATGCCTTCAAGTGAAGGATACTGGTCCAGGAGTGATCTGGTCAGTGCACTGAATTCAGGATACAAAATCTGAGGCCAAACTAAACACTAGCAATAAACAGTATTGATTAAAGTTTCTCAGAGGTTTTCTTGGCAACAATCCAAGACACAGCACTGTCATGGAAGAATTCAAGATGCTCACTTCCAATTTGCCTTATACTAGTAACCAGAAAGCTACAGCAAAGGTGCTATTCTACCTCAGACAAGCATGGGTTTTGAGCATTATCTGGGTTAGCTGATCTCTTACCATTACCACATGTCACCACTTTCCCCACTGAGCTAACCAAAAGCTTCAACTTTGAGTAGCTAGTAGCCTTTCAACAGATATGCAGCATGAGTGGTGGTTTAAAAGAACTTTTTTTTTTCCCCCGACAAATTCAGCTTGAGATTATATTAGAGCATAAAATGAGAACAAGAATCATGATTAAAGCATGTGCTTCACTGCTATAGCCCATCTGGTAACTAGTAACACTGCACACAGACCACTAGAGGCAGGCAGAAAGGTTGCCATTTTTACAGCAGGGAGGAGAGTACTACACATTTTCATTATGTCTTTGCTCCCATAAGCTGGTACAGCTCTCCTCAACCTAAGACACTTAAAACCACAAACCAGAGCCCAGGAGAAGACCTTTTTTGATGGTCACTACTTTCACTTCTGGGCTAACCTCTCACCTGCTGCTTATTGCTTCAAAGAAGCAGCAGAATAGGAGCTCTGAATATGGCTGTAAGACAGTGTAGTTCTTCAAAGGAATTTATGCTTTGAGGACAACTGTATACAGCTCTCAGGTAAGCCCTATCCTTTACAGATGTATGCTTTTTGGATTATTGCCTTTATTTTCATAACAATTTCACCTAGTTCCACTACACACTTACTCAGACATCTCGATTTCTATGAAATATCTCTTTGAGAATCAACAGTTTCCTCATTTTAACATCCCTTAGAGCTGCAAGAAATCCTTATGCCCCCTGCCACTTCCAATAAAGAAAATAAAATATATCTCATAAATTCATCTGTCAATAAACCATTTAAATAGGACTACTATTGAGAATGCTAACTTACTGAGATTTACAGCTCCCTGGATTTGTTTTCCATCTTCAGCTGGTAATGGCTAGTATTCCTAGTAGCTATTTTGCTGTCAGTTATTGCTCTTACAAAACAGAAAAGAAACAGGCTGTCCACAGTTTCTTAGAGAACTTACTAAGAGTAAATTCTCTCAGCTTCTACCTCAGAGTTGCAGCTTTCACATCTAAGGTGGAGAGCGGATCATTCTGCCCCACTTCATCCTAGTGATGGGAGCAGTTTTTCCCAGGCCCCAAGAGCCTGGAATTTCAGCTGCACTGCAACCCAGACTCTGGCTTATAGTTATTACAGCTCGGCATTTAAAATCTTGCTTAAGGGCAGAAAAGAATAAACCTCTGAAGTTACTTCTGAGGAACACACAAGATCAAATGCCAATTTTAATTGGTGTAATGTCTTTTACAGACTGAAAGCACAATCAAGTTATAGACTCTAACATGCAGTTTGGGCACTGCAAGGAGATTTTCATGTAGCTGTAACTGAGTTAATCCTCACCACATTGTAAAATCTGCCATCTTGTCTCCTGACCTACTTTACAGAAATCAGCCTCCCCACTCAGATAAGAAAGGGACTGGCTAGTGTGACAGCCAGATGATCTCTCCGAGATACCACGAGAGCAGTCCACAATGCTAGAAGGCACCAGGACAACAATTTGCAGGTTCATCTCAGATCGCATTGTCTCAGTAGGAAAGCCTCAGTCCCTATCCTCTGCCCTTCCATTATTAATTACAGGGACATGCTGCCTAAGGCTTATTACAACCCCCTGAGGCACCAATAGGAGAATGATGTGCCCACATAGCTTTAAAAAGGGATCTTCTTAATCAATCTGGATATCCTCTCCTCCCATGAAGGAGCTCAGAGAACATCTAGCAGCTCGGGTAGGTTTGTAGTGTTCCAGCACAGGCAGCCCACAGGAATCTTTCCGTCCATCAAGCATAACTTTTTCCACCATGGCTGACAAGTTATTGCCAAGACCCACCCTTCTGAAACCCAGCTGAAGAACCAAGTTCTTTTACATACATTATGCGTATCTGTTTTCAATACCCTGTCTCATCAAGTATGGAGCAATCCTGGTAAAGAGATTATGAAAACTGTGCAACACTGAATTCCACCTCAAAGTATAACCCTCCCTCCATTAAGTTTGAACAAGAACAAGTCATGCTGTTACACAGAAAAAGCTATCCTCAGTTTTAGCAGATGGAAAGATTAAAAAAAGTCACATCACCAAGACCGTTATATTGATCCAAGTGTTTGTCCCAGGTTAAGTGTTGCTGTCCCTCACCTTGTTCAGAAGAGATGGGAATTGCCTATTTACACAAACTCAGTGTACTGGGAAGATGTGGATCATAAAGAGACCACTAAGCATGGTTTTATGTCACTACAAAGCACCTATTTTAAGTAACCATTAAAGCATCCCTATCAATAAAATTCTGTATCTATAAACGAAGGCAACTGTAAGCAAGCAGAGAAACATGCTGCTGTATGTGTTTCTACACCACCAAACGCAGGACCAGCCACAGGCAAAAGGAGACAAGCAGCAAGATGCTATGGTATTCACCTATCCAAGTGACATCATGCAGGTGATTTTGCCCTTCTCCTCAGCTCTGGTGAGACCCCAGCTGGAGTACTTCATTAGTTCTGGAGCGCTCAACATATGAAGGACATTGAGCTGTTGGAGCAGATCCAGATGAGGGTCACAAAGATGATCAGAGGGCTGGGGCACCTCCCTTCTGAGAACAGGCTGAAGGAGTTGGGGTTGTTCAGCCTGGAGAAGACTCAGAAGGAACCTTATCAATACCTGAAGGGAGCCTACAGAAAGGCTGGGGTAGGACTTTCTAATAGGATACTGGGTGGCAGGACTAGCAAAGTGGAAGAGGGGAGATTTAGGATGGAAATAAGAAAAAAGTTCTTTATGCGAGGGCGGTGAGACACTAGAACAGGTTGCCCAGAGTGGTTGTGGATGTCCCCTACCTGGAGGTGTTTAAGGCCAAGCTGGATGAGGCACCTGGTGTAGTGGGAGGTGTCCCTGCCCATGGCAGGGAGGGGGGAACTAGATGATCTTTTAATGTCCCATCCATCCCAAACAATTCTATGATTCTATCTGAGATGAACACCTGAGAAAGTACTATGATGGAAGGTGGGAAACTGGATTCAGCCAGCAGACTGACAGCAGGGAGAGCACAAACTGCAAGCTGAAAGTCATCCTAGGTTCAAGCCAGTTCTTTCAGCTAGGAGACCACAGGAGATCTGCACGATGTAAACGTGAAAAGAAAGATTCCAGTTCCTTTAAACAAGACAATTAAGCTCAAAGCTCAGTCTTTGAGAGTCAATGTTACATTTAAAAAGTGGCAGAGAAATGCTTGTACCTATAAGCACCCTGGCCTCAGAAACATGGTTCAGCAATTTAACGCTTACCTACTATGTAACTTGAACTCCCCATTCAGTGCAGTGACTGGGGGAAGAGAATCACAGGATGGACAACACAGGTAGAAGTGACATCAATAGAGAAGGCTGCTGAAGTCCACTGATGAAGAGTGCCTGGCACAGGTGATTCACCCACTGACAAGAGGAGCTGCTTTGCAAAACTTTAGTCTTACAAAGAAGGAAGAATTTGTAAGGGATGAGAAGATAGGTGTCTAACCAAGGAGCCATGAGCTGGTGGAGTTCACAGTCCCAAGAGGGGAGAGCAAAGTAAAGAGCTGGATCACAAACAAATCCAGGAGGAAGGCACGCAGCTATGAAGAGGCATCTAGAAGAATTAGTTGATTTTCAAGGAATACCTCTCCAGCTCCTTACAGGTCCAACCCTCTGAGCAGGAAAACAAGCAGAGGTCACTGAAGATCTGCATGCATGAACATGATGGTCCTGACTAAACTGAAATATAAAAAGGAAGCATAAGAACTGCAGTAGTGGCCATGGCAGACTCACAAGGAATACAGAGACACTGTCTGAGTGTGCAGGAGTGGCAATGAAGGCAAATCTGGCAAAGGATGAGAACAACAAAATGAAAAGGGTTCTACAGGTACATCAGAAGCTAAACTAAGAAAAAACAGTCCTGATGGGGCACAGTGAGCCCAGAGAAGGAGGCTGAGGTATTTGTGCTTTTCTTGACTCAGTCTTCACTGGCACAACCAGCCTTGAGGAATATCAGACCCCTGAGCCCAGAGGGGAAAGCCTGGATGGAGGCAAACTCATCACCAATGAGAGATGATCAGGTTCGGAAGCATGTCAACCAGCTGGACAGACAGACTCAAGATGAGGTCCTCACAGGTGCTGAGGGAGCTGGATGATGCCACTGTAATGCCACTTGCAATTAGCTTATCCATATGGTGATGAAGGCAGGCTCTAGAGGACTGGAAGAAACTATGTATTACTCCTGTCTTCAAGGCAACAGACACAAGGAAGCCAGTCAGTCTCACCTTGGTGAGGAAAGGTGATTGAGAAAGTACTAGAGTCCACTTCCAAACATACAAAGCATATGGTGTTGTCAGCACGGACTTCAGGAAAGACACACTTAACTAATCCAATACCTGCCATGAAGATATGACTGGTCTGGTGTACAAGAGAAGAGCTTTAATGTCATCCACTTCAGCTTCACAAGGGCTTTCAAGGTCTTGCATAACATTGATCTTGACAAGCTGATGAGGCACACAAAATGAAGCAGACAGGTTGATTTGCTGGGCTCAAAGGGTTGTGATCCCACAAATTCCAACTGGAGGGCAGTCATTAGCAGAATATGCATAGAATAATGGCACCATTACTGTTTAACACTTTCATGAATGACATAAATGATGAGACAGTGTACTGAAAGCAGAGAACTGTGTGCAACGCATGATGTATCAGAGAGCTGTGCTGTCATTCAGAGGGAACTCAACAGGCTGGAGAAACAGGATGACAGGTACCTCATGAAAGTCCTCATAAGGAAACACAAAGTCCTGCACTTGGTAGAAATAGACAGAGGATGACTAACTGAAAAGCTGTTTGGCAGAAAAAAAAAAAAAAAAGAAAAATAAATACACAAAAAAACCCCAGATAACAGTTCCCAATGAAATAACTGACCATGAGACAACAACATGGCTCACAGCAAAGAAGGCTGAGAGCCTGAAGCTGATAATGCTAAGGAGATTTTACCAATATAATCAAACATCTATTTCTCTCTGATTGCAAGTTTTGTGCTCCAGTAAACTGAAATTGAGATCAACTCATCTATACAGACATTGTTTCACATGTTCACTAAGATCAGCTCCTGACTTTCTATAGTCCTCAGTCTCTCCCAAAATTGAGAATTTACCTGCAGCTTGCCTTAAGATCAATATGGTGTTGGTCTAACCGTTCTCATTTAGTCAGATAAGGAAGAGATCTGTAGAAGCTCAGGCAGATCTATTTTAAACTTTCAGATTATACAGCAAACTGGTTTCATCTGTGGGTGGATGAAGTTAAGAGCAATAATTATAAACTAGCAACCAAGGAGGCTGAAAGTAGAGCTCCAGACTCTAAGTATACTTTTTGGTTGGAGAGCTACCAGGCTCCCTTCCAGAATATGAGTGTTAAGTAATAGCATTTCAGCAAACACATCAAGTATTTACACTTGAGCGGGTGCTAACACAGGCCTAGAGATTCAGTGTGGTGCTTGGAAGCAGATGAGCAAGGGGCCACATGTCAAGCAATGATTTTTCATTAGTAATAAAAAGTTTGCAGTAGGAGTTTTAACATCTGTCTCCATGAATTACAGATTCACATCAGCTATTATCCATAAACCAGCTTTGAAGCTCACTTCAGTTGTCAAGTGTTAACAGAGCCAAACACAAGACACATTCTCAGAGAAGAAAAGTTGAACAGGTAGATGACCACAAGTACAGTATCAGGTACTCAGAGATGTCTGAAAGAAAATAATGGAGTCAGAGCCTCAGCACCGGTGGGACATGAAAACTTTTGGTGTGATTAGCAAGAAAGCAGAACTGGGAGTCAAGTCCCTACCAGATGCAAGCCTCGAGGCAAACCACAGTAAGAACAGCCAACATCACCCAATTAGGTCTCACAACATGAGTTTAGAAGGACTACAAGGACCATAGACAGAGAACATAAAGCCATTCATTATGCTTTCTTCTTAATTCTGCAGCTCTAGCACTTAGTAGAATAAAATTAAATATGCACAGACTCGGTGGGGCTGCATCCTGAGCCTTATCATACTTATACAATTGTTTGGGTATAATCACACATCAGAACATCATCTACTTCTCTTCTCTGCTCTGAACCCAGTAATCCATTAATAATTCCTTTTCTTCTTAGTGTCAAAGCATTTACCCTAGTGCACAGATTCACTACTGAAAGTGAAAAACCAGTGGAATCAAGCAGTCACATGCAAGTAGAACTTCTCCTTTAATAAAAAAAAAGAAAAAAAAAAGAGTGTGAAATCCACAACAGCACTTCCCCATTTGTTTTACCTTCCTTTGCAGAGTATCTGCTCTGAAATGCAGATCTCAAATTAGTTTGCATGCCTTTCAAAAGCTCTCTGTAAGACAGCAAGAACTTGGTTTTCCAACTAACTCTGCAATAGACCTTGCCATATGTCCAGCTTCTTCCTGCATGTTGCCAGCTCACCTGATGCCAGAATAAAAGAAGGGTGGGAGAAAGCCACACTGCTCAGGCTCAGCTTTAACTATTTCCTATTTGAAGTCTAGCAAGGGTAAATAAAGGAAAAGTTTCAAAAAGCTGAAGGTGGTCAGGGTATCAGGACAAACACCACATTATGCAATTGGATTGGAGGGGAACAAAACGATCTTTTTAGAAAGTCTTAGCCAATACAGAACTGCTTCTGAGGCAAGAACCTACAACTCAAGTGTTCCATGTCTGCTACAGAAACACTGTAAAAGCCAAGTAATTATGCAGAAACATCCACTTCATTTAAGAGGTTAGATGCTCATGAGAAGCTAAAGTTTCATAGCTCCTAAACCACCTCTCTTCAACAAATCAATGAAATAAAAGCTTTGCAACCCCCTTCCTAAGAAAACTTAGAATTAGTCTACTTAGAGGGCCTCAGAACCAGGGAAGCCACAGAAAACACTACAGAAGATTCCCCTTCCCTTTCCCATGACCTCTTCCAATGTTTCAATTAAAACAGTATTCTTGCCCTCCAGGTTCCTCTGACATAGGATAAAGTAGTGCTCCTACACAGTGGCTCTAAAAAAGGAATGCAAAGCATTAATGGCAGAGATTCATCTAGTTCATGCTGTAACATTTGTGGCAAAGCTTCATGGGTGCACAGCTTCTAGTCATAGGTGCTATTATCTTACAGCATAGGTTAGAAAGTATTTGCTCAGAGCAGGTAAGAAGAAACCAGAAAAAGTAAGTTAGGCAGTTTATGGTGATGGGCCAGTCATCCCCACCATTGCTCTACCAGAGGGATGTCCTGGACCTGGTTATGGTGGTTCCTACAGAAATACACCGATTTGAAGCCACACCAAAGCAGAAGAGTTTGTTTCACCCTTCTTCTCCAGTGCCAGTCTCCACCAGACTCTTCAGAAATACCCTTGGAAAGGCCCGGAAAGCAGACAAGCATAGTCTCATTCTAGATTCAATAAAGAACAGCTGCAGAGCTTTAAGCTCGAGTAAGACTTGAATACTGACCTTCCCTCTTTTCACCAACTATTGGAGCTATCCACATTGTTAAGCTTGATTAGTAAGCCAGCCTTTCAAGAGACTAATGATCCATCACCAGAGATTAAGAACAAGAGGCATAATCACCTAAAAAGCAGTTTTACATCCATTTACCATACTTGCTCCTTATACTACTCAATGTACAGCATAAGCAGTTCAGGTTTAATACTGCTTCACAGTTAGGGTCACTTCATTGTTTGATAAACTTTTTCCTCAGGTGGGAGAAAAGTTAACTCTTTTTTCTTGCCTGTGTATCAGGTATCAAATGGAAGAAAGAATATCCCTCATGCTGCAAAGAATAACCAGTTTTGTCTTTTTCTGCTATTTCAGCTAGAAGGAAGAAAAGAAAAAAAAAGCTGCTCTTCCTACTGGAAATCCTTTTATTCTGAAAGGTTCATTACCCCAGTGCCATTTCCAGGTCAACCACACAATTGCTCCCAAGTCTAAACACTGCTTACAACAGCATTTTCTTGCTATCCCCTTTTGAGTATTTCTGTGCTGTCGAATGCCCTGAATGGGACAGTATTACATACAGGTAGATACCAGAAGATGGGACTTCATCTGTGCTAATGGTGGAAGAACCTTCCTACTGAGAAGTTCACTGACCACAGTTTGAGGCCAGAGAGGTATTTCTGCTCCTAGGTTATCACAGATGCTGATAAACTTCTCAGACCTCCAGAGGAGTATGTTAGAAAGAGTCTGCTTGTACTCCAAATAAAAAGAATGCTTTAATACAGCTGAGAAAGAAAGTTGTAAGAGTATATGCTGCACCTCACCAGCTACACAGCAGTGTGGATGGACAGCACTAACAGAGTGAGTACAGTACCATCACTAAGCTGTGAAAAGACCCACGAAGAGAAATGCTGACTCCTACTGCTAAAGGTTGGTCAGAAAGCAACCTAATTACATGAGTAGATCCATTCTAAACACCACAACAAACTCCCACCTTACACACAAATTCCCTTCTCTCTCAAGGCTATCAACTCATTGACAAGTTTCTTAGAAGAAAGCCTATGTTCCCAGGGGGAAGGAAAGCCCTGGCTTCTCATTTGAGCAAATGTTCAAGGAGAGGGCTCTTTACATGGGCAGGAACAAGTGCTGAATTTGTACAACACAGTCACAGGGCAGCAGAAGGTGGCATGGAAAAGGCTAGACCATTTTGACCCATTCCCCTAGGTCACCTAGGGGTACAGGACCAGATATGGCTGGCAATCCCAGTGCATTTGGAGGCTAAAAGATGTACCCTGTCCAGAAACAACTCCAGGGCACCCAGGACAACAGCCAACACCTCTTTCGATCAGCAACACCATAACACTTTGCATTGCAGACCAGCTGGCCCTGAACTGCTTATTGCTAAGTTACAAGCCAGTCTCACCCCTTGCAACCCTTGTTCCCAGGAAATCCTATCTTAATGCATTTCAGGGAGTCTGCCTACAGAGGTACTAAGTCCTTGCAAGAGAAGTTAACGTATCAGTAGCATTCTGTTGCCGCCACTGATGCACAATCAGGGCCCACACACAAGGGAAGGCACTTTCCAAAGCCCACTAGCATCCCACACATGCCTGAGCAAAAGGAAAGCAGGCACATATACTCCTGAAACAGCATCCTGTCCACATCACACCACTCTGATGAAGCAAGCAGGAGGACAGCTCTGGAGAGGGCAATCACCGACAAACCGATGACAAGCTTGGGGGTAAGGAAACAACGGGAACTCTATGCCTTCCCAGGGAGGACTACAGGAAGGAGACAGCAAGAGAGTTGCAGCAGTTCCTGAAGCATTCAGATCCATCTGTAGAAGGTATGAGCCGCAGGAAGGGCACGATCTTGATTCTCGAACCCGGTGAGAGCAGGAACGCCGGTGTTCCAGCTGCTCCCTTGCAGAGAGGGCCACCATACCTGCAGCCCCTACATCGGGGGTCTCCTCCCTCCTCTCCAGGCAGCCCGCCGGCTCCTGCAATGGACGTCTGTATCGTCGTAGGCTTCATTTCCTTGCGGGGACCCAGGGATGCAGCCGGGAAAGGGGATGTGGCGGGGAAACGCCACAGGCAGCCGTGTTCCCTCCCTTCCCCGCTCCCTCCTAAAGCAGGGACACCCCCACAATGTCGTGTCCCCCTCCTCTCATCTCCCCTCTCCTCCCCTCCCCGTGCTGTACCTTGTCAGCGATGCTGCGGGGTAGCAGCAGGTCGGGGCTGGGTGTAAGCGCCGGTCCCATTTCCTCGCTGCTGGATGTGGCCAGGGGATGCGGCATCTCCCGTAACGACTTGGGCCCGGAGGACGGGAGAGGCTTGGGGGCGCCGGCCGAGCCGCCCGACATCATCGCGCTGGGGCTTCGGGCGGCGACCGAAGGAAGAAGGAAGGGAAGAGCGGGGAGGGCCGCTGAGCCGCCCAGGAGGGGGAGCTGCGAGGGCCCCGCGGCAGGAGCCTGCCTGCCGCCGCCGTTACGGGGAAAGGGGAAGGAGGTGGAGGAGAAGGAGGAGGAGGAGGAGGAGAAGAAGGTGGAGGAAGGAGGAGGAGGAGCAAAAGCAGCGCCCGCCCCCCTCACGAAGCACCCTCGGCCCCACCTGCCCCCGGCGGAAGGCGCGAGGCCGCCTCAGCGCGGCGGGAGAAGGAGGGGCTACGGCCCCGGGAGGGGGGGTGGGTTAGAGGGGGCGGGTATTGTGGGGCACGGGGCGGGGGGATGCCCCGNACGTTCCAAGAGAAATGGTGCTGAAACTGAGGGGGTGGGCGGGAGATCTCGTGGCTGTCACGATACGGGAGATATGGCTGTAAGGGTGGAGGAAGCTCCTCCCCTAAGGAACGGCGACACGAGGACAAGGGGTTCCCGGGGCGCAGAAACACGCCTTCGGGCGCAGTCATGTGCTTCCTGTCACCGCGCTCGGGGATATATTTCACGATTTTGTGGAGTGGCAGCGTTTTCTACCGAAGCCGCTTGGAATTCATCAGCAGGGAATTCCTTTTTTTTTTTTTTTTTTAAAANAATTCATTAGGGAGGGATTCCTTTTTTTTTTTTTTTTTTTAAATCCTATTCGTAAGATTGAATTTTAAAGATCTACAGGGAAGGTTTTACTCTGACCCCACGTGGAAAGAATTTCTGTAATTTTTTAGCCAATCTTAGAAATTCAGACTGTCGTCTGACTTTGCTGAAATTTTGAAGGTTGTGTCGAGCCCTGCTGAAATGGTCCGTGCCAATTTGTGTATTTAGCACAACTCACTGATCCATCTGCAATTAACAATGTGAAAAAAAGTATCAATGGCTGCTGAATAATTAATAAATAGGAGGAAAAAAATCTGGTTTAAGATATTCCCTGGGCTACATTTGTCTGACAAGTTATTCTTTTGTGAGTAGTTTGCTCAGCACTGATTAGACGTCGTGGAGTAAGGTGCCACTGGGGGAAGAGATGGATGACTCCTGGCTATAGATAGATACAAAAAGATACGGATACAGCTACATGACCAAACAGGGTTCAGATACTTGAAGTGTTTTTTCTCCTGGTGCTTTCCCGGGGGACTTCAGCCCTGGGAAATCAAAAACCTCTGGTAGCCTTTGCTGCCTGAAGCTCAGTTTGTGAGTTTTACAGGTGTAAGATAAACACAGGACTCTTGATGCTTTGGACTTGTATGTGACAAAAAAGAAAAGCCATATATCACAGCAAAAAAAATCCAACTGTGGACAAAAAGAAAATCAATCCCTAATAAAAATAACCACTTAATGTCACAGAATGTTTGAACAACAGTGACAATCAGAATCCCAGCCCCCGGTAAAGACAAGATCCTGAAGTAGTCTTTTTCATTATACTTCAGATACAAAACCACCTAATTACATAAAATCACAGAATATCAGGGATTGGAAGGGACCTCAAGAGGTCATCAGGTCCAATCTCCCTGCCAGAGCAGGAACACCTAGACCAGGTCACACAGGAGCGCGTCCAGATGGGTTTTAAATGTCTCCAGAAAAGGAGACTCCACACCCTCTCTGGGCAGCCTGTGCCACTGTTCTGTTACCCTCACTGTGGCAAAGTTTATTCTCATATTTCTGTGGAACTTCCTGTGTTCCAGTTTGCACCCGTTGCCCCGAGTGCTATCATTAGAGATCACTGAGAAGAGCCTGGCTCCATTCTTCTGACACTTACCCTTTACATATTTATAGACTTAGTGAGGTCACCCCTCAATCTCCTCTTTCCCAAGCTAAAGAGACCCAGCTCCCTCAGCTGTTTGTCAGGAAAAGGAAACAATACAAATTACACAGCATAAATGCAAACATTACCACCTTTCATCCAGGCTACCCAAATCTTCATAAAGCATCATCCAGGTTCATGGATCTGCTATGCTGCTCAGGAATCAGTTCCCTTCAGCTTTGTGAAAGCTTTTATCTCAAAGGCTTGCCAAGAGCTCTCTGTATTTTTTCTGTTCAGGATCCTCACTCAGCTTTATTTCCAACTCAAAACCTTCTCCAGAGGGAGCCTGTAAGGAATGCTCAGATCAACACTGTCTAAACTTGGAAAGCTGGGCACATTCTAGCTCTGTGTAAGTACAAATTACCTTCTACTTACTAAACCTGATGGCTTGATGGGCAGTGGTCTGATAGGAGCACAGGCCTGCTGCATCCTTGAAAACCAATAGTATCTGGGCTGCTCAAGCAGCACAGGCAGCAGATCAGGGGACGAGCTTATCAGTCTACCCTAATTGGTACTCACTAGATCTCAGAATCATAGAATCGCAGAATGGTTTGGGTTGGAAGGGACTTTAAAGATCATCTAGTTCCAACTAGGTGTCCCCTGTGGCAGGGACACCTCCCACTACAACAGGTTGGTCAGTGCCTCTTCATTCCTGACCTTAAAAACCTCCAATGAGGGGACATCCACAACTTCTCTGGGCATCTGTTCCAGTGTCTCACCACCCTCATAGCAAAGAATTTCTTTCTTAGATCCAGCCTAAATCTCCCCTCTTCCAATTTGTATCCATTACTTCTAGTCCTGCCATCCTGGACCCTACTAAAAAGTCCTACACCAGCCTTTCTGTAGGCTCCCTTCATGTATTGAGAAGCTACTATGAGGTCCCCCCTGAGACTTCTCCAGTCTGAACAACCTCAACTCCTTCAGTCTGAATAACCCTAATCCCTTCAGGCTGTCCTCAGAAGGGAGGTGCTCCAGCCTTCTGATCATCTTTGTGGCCCTCCTCTGGACCCACTCCAGCATCTCAATGTCCTTCTTATGTTGAGAGCTCCAGAACTGGACACAGTACTCCAGGTGTGGTCTCATCATAGCTGAGTAGGGGGGCCTCCCTTGATGTGGTGGCCACACTTCTTTTGATGCAGCCTGGGATTGGATTGGCCTCCTGGGCTGCAAGAGCACACTGCCAGCTCATGTTGAGTTTTTCATCCACTGACACCCCTAAATCCTTCTCTTCAGGGTTGCATTCAAGCCAGTCTTCACCCAGCCTGTATCTGCTTGGGATTCCCCTGACCCAGAATACTATGCCTGACTGTGTGCCCCTAATACAAGGAAGACACTGACAAAGTGGAGAATGTTCTAAAGAGGGCACTGAGAGGATTGGCAGCTGGAGCAGAGATGGTTTCACAGGCACTTAATTGTTGCCCCCAGTGCCCTATGGGAAGAAGACAGAAGAGATGCATCTGGGGTCTTCACAGTGAGGCACAGGAGGAATATGAGAGACAAAGGATGTGAAATGAAGCAGGAAACCCTGATGAATGTTAGGAAGAACTTTCTTCCCCCAAGGATATCCAAGCATGGCAGCAAGTTCTGAAGAAAGGTGGTGCAGTCTGCATCCCTAGAGACACACAAGACTTGACAGGACAACACCCTGAACAATTCATCTCTATCTCATGTTTTATCCTCCCCTAAGCATGAGACTGGACCAGAGACCTCTCTCAGTCTCTTCTAGCTTGAGAGATTCAGATAAAGTTTATTGCTATGGAAGTCTCAAGTCAAGTTTCTAGAGCAATATGAGATGACTTCTCAGTTTTGCTGTATAGAGAGATGGCATTTATAGCTTCAAGCTGCAATGACTTTTTTATTGGTTTGTCTCCCTGCAATTACTGTAGGTACAGGTGCCTCTTTGTTACTAATCACAGTTAAGTGTGTTACCTAGATGCTATTTACTTAGAGCTGAAACCTGGTAATTATCATAGTGATACTCCTGGATTCTGACTATGATAGTTATCTTAAAATTTCATAATTCCAACACCACAGCAAGAAACAAAGTCAAGGTGGTTAACTGTTGAGCTCTTTCTTTTATCAAGCCCTAGAGATGTTTACTACAGCTCATTTATAATAACATACATTTTGTGAAACCAAATTATAGACAGTTTAGAGAACTTTCTTAAGGGTAAATCTCTTAAGGACTAAAGATAAATGTCTGTCTACCTCTCATTTCAGTACTAAGTATGTAAATAACTGCATAGGCAGCAAGATAGATTTGACACTGCTTTCAGCAGCAGATATAAACTAACATACTGCAAACCAGAAGAGTTCAAAAATCATAAACTGTACCTCAACATACATGCAAATTACATTAAATTTGTAACATGAAAAATCTGTACAACTGGCTGGCCTTTGCAGTCTCCACTGCAATTTTGTATCACAGACAGGGATGAGTTTATAGCTTCCTCTTCAGCTATGGAAGAAACACATGCCCTTTTTTTTTTAAGAAGATGACAATTTTGTGTACTTGATCTCAAGAGCTGGAGCTTTGAGAAAGCAGAAGATCTGGAAGATAATTGCATTTGAAAGACTAAAAATTAGAAAATTCTTAGAATCAGAGAATGTGTTGAGTTGGGATCTTTGTGGGAGGATTTCTAGAAAATACTGGACATGTCAACTGCGTAAGGTTTAGTGATGCAGTTAGGATGTAAGGCCTGGATGGAGGGATGTGACTGAAAGCACAGAAAAGAGAAACAACTCTGATTCTAGCAAAAACAATATTGCTGGGGAAATCACGTGCTCAAGATATGAACTGCTACAGTGCCTGGAACATCAGTGTACAAGAATGCAGATAACAGTTAACCAAGAATTTGAGTGATGTTATGTTTAACCAGTTATGTATCTACAACACTCTGTGTTCTAACCCATTACGTATCTACAACACTCTGTGATTCTAACAAATCATATAACCACACATGCTGTGCTTAACGAATGATTGTCTACTACGAAGAATGTTGTCCTTCTGAGAAAACTATGTAATGATTTAATTTTGGCTAAATAAACAGCTTCAGCATGATCACATTGGGCTGCATCTGAATCCTGGCAACAAAGGCCATCTTGTTCAACCTCCCTGCAGTAAGCAGTGACATCTTGTACTAGATCAGGTTGCTCAGAGCCTCATCAAGCCTGGCCTTTGATGTCTCCAGGGATGGGGTCTACACCACCTCTCTGGGCAACCTGTGTCAGTGCCTCACCACGATCCAGGTGAGGAACTTCTTCCTAACACCTAATCTAACCCTGCCCTGCTCTAGTTTAAAACAACTACCCCTCAGCCTATCGCTCCATGCTCTGACAAACAGCCCCTCCCCAGCTTTCCTGTAGCCCCTTCAAGTACTGCTAGTCTGCTATGAGGCCTCTCTACAGCCTTCTCTTCTCCAGGCTGAGCAGCCCAAACTCTCTCAGCCTGTCCTTGCAGGAGAGGTGCTCCAGCCCTTGCATCATCCTCTTGGTCCTCCTCTGGATTCTATGACCTCTCCAACAGGTCATAGAATCAAAGAATCACAGAATAGTTTGGGTTGGAAGGGACCTTTAAAGATCATTGAGTTCCAGCCCCCCTGCCATAGGCAGGGATACCTCCCACTACATCAGCCTGGGAGGTCCACGTCCACCTTGTGCTGAGGGCACCAGAACTGGACACTGAACTTGAGGTGACCTGGATTCTCACAAGAGCAGAGTAAAGGGGCAGAATCACCTCTCTCAATTGGCTGGCCATGGCTCTTCTGATGCAGCCCATAATACATTTGTCCTTCTATGCTGCAAATGCACACTGATGGCTCATATCCAGCTTTTCATCCACTCATAATCCAAGTCCTTTTCTGTTCTCTATCATATCACTTCCCAGTCTATATTGATAACGAGGATTCTTGGGCCTTGATTAGAACTACCCAGGCATTATCAACAGAGACAATTAGCTCCAGATCTTTCATGCATGAAATAAACTAGAAAAAAAGTACACTATGCATCTGACTTCTTGTAGGAAATTCTTTCCACACACAAATAGAAAACCTCCAAATGCATGTGGGTCATCTGACTCCAGCAGCAGGCACAAGTACAAAAGCCAAAAACTGAGGAAGGAAAGTATGTATTTTTCTAATAGTAGTAGCACTGAAATAAATAAAGGTCTTAATTTTGCTAAGAAGCTATGAGTGATGAAAAACCACGGTGGTGTTCCATTCTCCAGTTCCTGCTATATACCATCAACCGTGATGGCATAATTTTATGACTGTAATATTTTCCTTGACATTTTTATTGATAGCTTTCTTTTTGTTACACACTGACCAAGTGAAAAATACAACAAGCAGATAAATTACACAGTAAGAATCAGAATCAGTGACTGCCTGAAAATAAACTGCAATTCAATGCCCACCTCTTAACCTAAATTATCCTGAATTACTGGCACACTCTACCAGTAAAACTGTAACTGTTTATTGAGTTTACGTTATTTGAGCTGAGAGATGAAACAGAAAAGGTATGTGTATAATACTGACTGGGCAAGAAGACAAGGGGTAAGTCTGGGGATGGAGAACTGCACTAACCCAAGACAAAGGTCAGTAGGTTCAGGTAGTTTTTTTCTGATGGAAATAGTTCTGCCTCTGTGTCACTACAAGCCCTACAGGCTGCTTCTTTGGATTGCTACCAGGATAAACAGAGAGAGGAAGGATCTGCAGGTTCCCTTCAGATTCTGCCTTTTCAATGATCCTCTTTCAATGATCCACTATTGAGGCACACTGTTAGTTCATGAAGTACTCATATTGCTTCTACTGTTTAGCTGTATCTTCTCAACCAGGGCTGACACACAATTGTATATCACAATTAAGCACTTCTTGCGCCTGCTGGAGGTCATTCTGTGTATGTTACATCTCCTGTAATTTTTACTAAGGCCTGCCTAAGCAAGAAAGGGAATTTTTGAGAGATTCTGTGCAGTGCTATTGAGTTGCCTTATGCATGACATGTCTACAGTTGTTGTAAAAGCAGTTTGGTTGTGGGTTCAATCCTCCAAAAGAAGAGCAAGTAATTTCATATTTAATACAGTTTCTAATTTTAAAATAAATTAAGAGATGGTACAGACAGCAGCAAATATACTCCATGTCAGGAATGCAACATTTACTGGCAAAATGCTTTTGCTCAAATCAAGGACTGAAGCAAGTCACAGAATCGCAGAATGGTTTGTGTTGGAAGAGACCTTACTACTCTATGATAGGTAGGAACAACTCCCACTAGACCAGGTTGCTCAATGCCTCTTCCAGTCTAGCCTTAAACACCTCCAGGAAAGGAACATCCACAACCTCTCTGAGCAACCTGTTCCAGTGTCTCACCACCGTCACAGTAAAGAACTTCTTTCTTAGATAACAGCCACTTCCAATTTGCATCCATGACTCTTAAGTCCTGCCACTCTGTATCCTATTAAAAAATCTTACCCCAGCCTTTCTGTAGGCTCCCTTCAGATATTGATAAGCTACTACGAGGTACCCCCTGAGCCTTCTCTTCTCCAGGCTGAACAAGCCCAACTCCTTATGCCTGTCCTCATAAGGATCATAAGGATCAGCCCACTGATCATCTTTGTGACCATCCTCTGGACCCACTGCAACAGCTCAATGTCCTTCTAATGCTGAGGGTCCAGAACTGAACACAGTACTGCAGTTGGGGTCTCACCAGAGCCAAGTAGAGGGGCAAAATCATCTCTTTGATATTAAGTCCTTGGTAATAAGGAAAAGTCACCTGCAGAAGGACCTGTTTATATATTTAAAGCTAGGAAACTTTACTGCTGTTCTGATCTGGAGTGCCAGGTACTCCAATAATACCAGTCAGGATATTTTTATAATGGCAGATAGCTTTGTAAGTGCTCAGCATGAGCCTGAAAAGGCTTCTCAGTTGTTTTGTAACATTTCTTTCATAATGCATTTTCATCTTTTTGATTAGATGGCAACAGGGCTTCCAATGAAGAGCAGGAGGCTATCTTCAGGTTGAATCTATTTACTAGCCAGACATGCAAAACTCACTTACTTTTCATTAGGTATTCTATTTAAAGATTAAATTAGAGGATTCTTCTCTATAGCACACTCCAAGATTAAATTAGAGGATTCTTCTCTATAGCACACTCCAGGCAATACAGATGGCAAACAATAAGGTACACACCAGCCAAACTGTCAAGCTTGGCTGGTTTGCCAGGTCAATGGCTGTAAAAGCTTTTTTTCTTCCTCATTGTGGACACCCTCTTCACTTCTTTATCCTTTCACCGCTTGAGCTGTACCTTTGTTGGATGTTTATATCTGTCTGCATATAAGCACATGGGAAACTAGCATGAAACAAGCCCATTTTGCAATTTAAAAAAAAAAAAATAATTAAAATCCATTTTTCTTTTGAGAAAAGGTCCTTCTTCTCCATGTTACTACAGCTCATGCCTCGTACTGCAGAAATCGAAGAGAACAGGCTTTCCACTCAACCCAGTGAAATATTACTCACATGCTTGTTGGCTCTTTACAAGTAGAGATGGGATCACTTTCAAGTCAACAGCACTTTTCATGCACGCATTTAAGCTAATGGGCAAGCTTTTGCTGTGTCAAAAGCCTTGAGAGCTTTCAAGTTTGATGGGAAGCAATAAACAGAATTGTGTGAAGACGGGGCACTTGTGATAAGAAGTCTGAGCTAAATGGCTATCAAATGAAAAATCCAAAGAACAACCATGGAGAAGGATCAACACTGCAGTTCCAGTATCTTGAGGCAACTGGATATAAAAAAGGAATGCAACTAAAATGCTTAAAGACTCTTCAGAACGTTCTGCTTTGTTTGTTTGGCATTTAGGGTTTTTTTTCACAGCAAGCATAATAAAAAATACTAAAGTAAATAAAAGGGTCCTATAAATTAGGCTTTAAATAGAACACTTGATGAAGATAAAATAAATTGAAGCAATAAAAAGAGAAGTTTAGAATGGACCTGCATGAGTACAATGACAGTTATAAGTAACAGAACTGCTCTGGAAGATTTTGGCTCAAGCCAAGGAGACATCCCACACAGTCTGTTTTCACTTTGGGGAAAAAAAATATAAAAAAGAGTAAATCACTGCTTTACACCAGCTTTGTCAACTGCAAGCAATTTGTAGTGAACAGAATTGTAGTGAACAAAATATTGCAGTTCATGATTATTTATTATCACAACCTATTTAACTCAGCTTTTGTTTATTTAAGAAGATACATAGCTCCCTCTACACAAAGATTTAAGAACAGCCAGAATGAAAAATGTCATTTTATTGGCTCACGAAGTAGCATGGCCAGATTTGTCATCCTGTGTCCAAAATAGCCTTTGTTTTAAGATGGAAGATTTTGTAATGACTTTCCAATAGACATACTAAAAATGCTGTATTTTATAAATTTTTAATTTGATCATGGTGAACAAGAATGGGAGTCCCAGGAAAAATACAGAGTATTTGGATGCACAAGAGGCTGGACTCCATAAATTTCAAGGGCTACATTCTTTCCTATTTCTACAAAACAAGGGAGGAATTAATTTGCTGATATGAAACTCCTCCCAGATCCACAGGATCATTCGACTTGAGGCAAGTGTTTTCATGGAGTTGTTCAAAGTTAATACTGTGATCAATTTTCATCACACTTGTGCAAACCCACAGAATTAATGAGTTCCCACTTTTCTGCAGCTGAATTTCCTTGCTGATGACTCCTCCTCCTTGCCCTTCCTTCCTCAATCCCCAGTCCAGGACCAATACCCATTAGGCAATTCTTACCAATTTAGCTGCAACAAAGAAAAGCCCAGCAGCTATGCCTGTCTGTCTCAAATGACAACTTTTCAGAATCATATCCTCAGCTGTGGCATGACAGAGAAATGCACCAGGCAGGATTATTAGCTTGGGTAATGTGCTGCTCTTCATTCTTCACAATGCTTCTCAGCAGTTCAGGCTTACAAGTCAGATGTTCAAGTAAAACAGGACTGCAGATAATCAAAGAGTGAACAAGTAAAAAAGAAAAACAAAAACCAAAACCAAAACAAATGATACTTCACAAGGCACAATGATAAATCTCAAAAATTTTAAAAAACAAACAAACAAACAAATCAAATTGTCAGAAGGAAGTAAGTCACTCAAACAGCTGTTCAGAGAAACAGAGGATTTGAAAATTATGCCCATAAGGGGGAAAGGCAGCAATGTATGCCTTCTACAGTATTAATTAACACATTTTTAAAGCAAACAGAAAATTGCCTGGGACTGTCAGATGTTTGCAGGTTGCTTGGGTACTGGTCTGGGTTTTTATTAACACACAGAACCACAGAGAGACTGGCTTTGCCAGCAAATAACCTAGGCAAACAAATTTTAAACATGGATGTTAGAAGTCTCCAGATGTAAGGTTGTTTAGCTTTACAATTTTCACATTTATTGAGGCTTTAATATTGCCTGTCACACAGGATTTGTATGCCTAATAACAATTTACAGTGTTTTAAGTCAAATGAATCAATGGATACAGCTGCTGACAGGATTTTTATACATTCTGTACATTCTTAGTACAACTGGCTGCAGAAGATGATCTTAAAATGTTGTTAATTGCTTTCCATAATGGCATTTGATTGTGCAAGCTAACGGACTAGTGTGGCACTGCATACAGCCCATTTATGTTCTTACCAACATAAATAATTAAATCATAATGAAACCATTTCTGATAATCCTTTTTTCTGTTTTAAAGACTGGAGAGTGATGAGGCTAAGGACATCTAAAACATTAAATGCCTTGCAGAGTCTGAAATTTAGTGCCCTGCACTACCAGTTTTGACTACTAGACAGGAGATTCTTCTTGCCATAATTGTCATTTGATTACAAAAGCCACCAAAACCTCGATAACAGAAAGCTTAATATCCTGCAGTAAAAGCATATTTAATCTCAAACCACGATTTTCTAAAAAGAAATTAACTTGGGCTGGGCCAGTCTTTGTTGCCAATACAGACTGAAAGGAGATAGCAAACAGCTCTGTGGAAAAGGACTTTGTGGTACTGGTGGATGAAAAGGTGAGCATGAGCCAACAGTGTGCACTTGTAGCCCAGAAGGACAACTGCACCATGGGCTGCCTCAGAAGAGCCATGGACAGCAGATCAAGAGAGGTGAATCTGCCCCTTTACTCTGCTCTAGTGAGACCCCACCTGGAGTCCTGTGTCCAGCTCTGATGCCCTCAGCACAAAAAGGACATGGACCTGTTGGAATGGGTCCAGAGGAGGACCAGGAGGATGATGCAAGGGCTGGGCACCTCTCCTGCGAGGACAGACTGAGAGAGTTGGGGCTGTTCAGCCTGGAGAAGAGAAGGTTGTGGGGATACTTCACAGAGGTCTCCTAATACCTAAAGTGACTACAGGAAAGCTGGGGAGGGGCTGTTCTTCAGGGCATAGAGCAATATGATGAGGGGCAATTGTTTTAAACTAGACCTCAGCAGGGCTGTATTAGACATCAGAAAAACGCTGCTCATCGTCATGAGGATTATGAGTCACCGGAACATGTCGCCCAGAGAAGCCCCAACCCTGGAGACATTCAAGGCCAGGCTTGCTGAGCCTCTGAGCAACCTGATCTAGTGGAGGGTGAGCCTGCTCACTGCAGGGGGTTGGACTAGATGACCTTTGAAAGTCCCTCCCAACCGTATGATTCTATGATCTTCTGACTGTCCGTACCAGTGTATGCTCAGAGCCGCAGCTGTGAAAACCTCTCAGCTCCAGTCTGGGTTCAGAGACGGTTATTTTAACCCTGGCGGGGGGGAGTGGAAGGGAGTCTATTTGTGTAAAATAAAAGGCACAGGCGGCGGTTTTCAAGGCCCAGCCTCGAGACCATTTAAATCCACATTTTGAACCCTATCCCCGCGCGCGGCCCCGTTTCTGACAAATCAGGCTGGGCTCGAACTCAAAACTTAGCGCGTGCAGTTAGAAATTAAAACAAATAATTTATTAATTACTTTTAAAAAAAATTAATTAAAACAGGCCTCCCCAACCTCTCTCCTCAACCTACGCGCAGTGACGCCCTTCTCCGCCGACCGGGAAGAAGCCAAGGCGGCGGGGGGGAGAAAGGAGGGGGAAAGGGAAGGGGGGCGGTGAGGGTGGGCGTCGTCGCAGTGTGGCTTGCGTCACGGTGA
>VZTY01026179.1:0-20724 GCA_013400935.1 Turnix velox
TCTATGATTCTATGACTAAATGGAAAGAGCATTTGAACAACTGTAGGTGATGCCAAGCTAAGAAATGTGAGTAGCATCAGCAGAGAATGGATCATCAGTGTTTGGAGACGATGATACAGTATCCAACAGCTAAAACTTGATACACTGCAGCACTTCCCATTTCTTCAATTTATTCTTCTTTCTAAAGTGTATGTGGTAAAAGTGCAAGGTGATAAAAAGCCAAGTAACTGCACTCCAAGTTCCAGTGAACACAAGACAAACGTGGTACTACTGCAACTTGAGAAATATCAGAGAAGTGTGACAGAAGTATGAGATTCTGAAATCAAGGAGCTTATTCTTCTATTTCTACTGCACTAGAAAGACAGGTCATCTCAATAGATATGCCAATTTAAGTGTCACTCCTTAAAATATTGGGAAAAGCCAACACAGGTGGGGGGAAAAAAACCCAAAATCCAAACAACTAAGTGATTTCAGAAGTGTGGTCTACAGGAAAATAACAAAAACTTCTTTTTTTCTTCATCTTCTCCTCTTGCAAAGCAAAGCTAAGCCAAGATTAATTTAAGGAGGTGCTAAGCATCACCCAAAAATGCTCTACAAGGCAATAGCAGAGAAGAACATTCATCAGCTCTTCTCCATAGAACAGGAGGACAAGAAAGAATTAGGTATCAGAAAAATGAAAGTTTTGTAAACCGTAAGAGTGGTGAGGATCCAGAAGAGGCTGTCAGGAGAAGATGAGAAATGAATACCTGAGGTTTAAAAAGAGGTTAGACAGACTGGCAGCTTCCGGAGTCCACTTGATCTTGCCTAAGAGCCTGCTGACACACTAAGCCACCTCCCAAGGTCTTTTACACATCAGCTTTTTTGTGATTTTTTAGTGCTTCAAGTAATTTGTCTCATATATGAAAGAACACATCCAATATTAGAGCTGGCATATGTTAGCCAGTTCTCCTCTCCCATTTTTTAATGGAAACCACTTAATGCCATGAGAAATGAAATGTTAAGACTTCTCCCCCACACTTTTGCATTGTTTTCCTCTCTTATTCAGGGGTTCTGCTCTGGGTGTCAGCATTCTTCAGCTTATTTTGCCTCACAGAATTTTAGGAATAACAAAAACATTTTGATTAATTTATATCCATATGAATTACAAGTCCCTCATTCTCTTTACTCACTGGCATCCCTTTGACTTTCAGCAATCAATCCAGCAAGGTGGTTCCCAGTCACATAACTGCCTTCTGGAATATCTCCTACTGCAGAAGACACATCCTCCCAACTACTTCAAAAAGTAAATAAATGGGACAATTGACAATATTGTTCTCCCACAACGTAAAATCCTGTTCTTCACCTGCAGTCTGGAGAGCAATTTTTGGATTATTGAAGGATTTTGCATTGCAAAACAAATCACAATATCAGCATTTGCTAAGCAAATATTGACTGTGGGACTTGCGAGAAGGAGAAGCACACAGTGTCCTTTCTGTCACAAATATCAGCAGATCTTAGTTCTTAACAACAGCTGAGCAGAATGAAAAGCCTACAATGCTCTGTGGGGATCCAAGGCTTCCAGGTGCTGAGTCCATGGGGAAGTTCCACAATGCAGGTTGGCACCAGACAACTATCCAGAAGCCCCAAGGTGGCCCAGCTCCCACCTCCCAGTCCATAAAGCCCCCAGAAACACATTCTGGATCCCCATTTTCCAATAATGAAGAACACAAAACTTCAAATTATCATTTAAGAGAAAAATATCCAAACACTGTAATAGCATTTTACTCCCAAGTAAGAGCAGAGGCATCTTTTCAGATTCCCCTCAAAGCATAAGTTTTAACTTCTAACCCAGGGCTCGTTGAACAGACTGAAGTTTATTGGTACCTCCAAAAATACATGCAAATTCCAATTCATTTTCAAAACCTACTAAAACCACACCTTTCAGGAAAAAGAACATACATAAACACTGAAGAACTAAAAGCTTTTGGACACTGGACTATTTCCCTATGCTCATCTTTTTCCATGATGTTGGAGAACTGCATTCCAAGGCATATTTCTTTCTATCCCACTCAGATTAAAACCTCTCTTGTGCACAGTGAGTCTGGTACATCATGAAGCAGAAGATTGCATTTGGAAAGTCCCCTGGTGTGGAGGATGTTCCTGCTTGCTGCTGCCTGGTCTGCTCTTGGGGACATGGTGAGACATTGCCTTGTCCAAGGCTACCAATAAGCACATAAGTTTTGCAAGAACAAAGAAAAGATTAAGGCAAATGTTGCATTTTTTACCTTCCAAAACTTGAGAAAAATCACAGCTCAATGTACAAATTGGGTCCCCTGTACCATTCCGCTTGATTTCATCCAAGAAAATGTGGTAAGTTGTGAAACTAAAAATTTGTATTCCTGTCAAGTCCAGTTTTGACTCTAACAAGTCTAGAAGAAAACACTGGCAGAGCATTAGCTGTACCTCCAGCACTACTGGTTCCTGCTTTAATCACCAACACAAAGAGTCACAACTCATTCCTAAGCAAGTAGGCTAATTTGAAAAGAAAAATTACTCATAGCTCCCCATTGTTTCTGAAGTTTTGTGAAATTAAAAGCACATATTCCAGTTAAAGAACACAGGATGCAAGGCAGGAGCAAAGCTGAAGTATGTGACAGTTCAAACTCATTTCACTTTAGATGATCATCTCTAAACAGCTCTAATACCCAGCAAGGTTGCATTCTCACCCTTTGGAGAAAGAAAAATTAAACCAAATAGGGCATGATGCAGAAAATCTGCAGCTTGAGGTTTAATTGCAACCTTTTGTAGCCTGCACTGCACCCAGATATATATCTTATTTTTAAGCAGATATTCCCAATTAGGCAGGGGAAGTGGTTATCACCCAGTGAATGACTTGCAGGACAAGGTTATCAACACTATCTAACAAAGGTAACCTCAGATATCGATCCAGAATTAGATAACTCATCACAAACTGTAGAATTAGACAAAAGTCTCTTGCATTGCAAGCTATCTCACTGTGCTACTGGGTCATCATTCCATGTTGCACATGTCATCCCAAGCCTTTAGGTATTGCACAACCATAGCAGACATGCCTAAGTTGGAACAGGCTGCACAGAGGCCCCATCCATCCCTGGAGACATCCAAGGCCAGGTTTGTTGAGGCTCTGAGCAACCTGATCTAGTGCATGATGTCCCTGCTCACTGCAATGGGTTGGACTAGATGACCTCTAGAAGGTCCCTTCCAACTCTATGATTTTATGTTTTAAGTAAGCCAAAGAATACAGAAAATTGCATAGTGCAGTCACAAAAAGCAAGCTGTAGGGCTAGGGCACACTGAACTAACTGTAGCTTTGCATTAATTGTGTCAGTTTATAGGGCAGAGTCAAAATCTTAGGACCTCTGGTAATTTAACAAAAAAACCTAGAACAAAACCCCACTCAAAGTGGGGTTCAAAGTAATACTGACATCACAATACTGTTTGGAATAAGGCCACTGTGACAGACACATGGTGCTTTAACATTATTCTGCATTTCAGAGAAGATCAAGGATCCTGCACTGGGTTTTACAGCAGACACACACCTATCATTTCAGTCCACCCATCAAATAAATTAATATTTTCCTTATCTGCAACCGTTTTCCTTTTCCATAATCTCAGGAAGAGATACAGACAATGGAGAGAGCTTGGCACTAAACCTAAAAGGCAGATAAATATTAGCTTATTACTTGGAAACGTTGAGACTGAAGAAACAAGAAGTCTCAGATCAGAAGAAAAAAAAAAAGAAATAAATCAAGCCCCTCTGTCCTTCTATACATCGAGGAGTTACGATGCAAATAAGACAGTGCCAGAAAGCAGACTCTGAAGCTCTGCTAAATGTTCCTTGAAAACACCAAATGAGAAGCTCACCAGCCTTACCTTTCTGTTAAGCAACACACGCTGCGGCACTGGCTCAGGGGTGAAACAAATTGCTGCTCTAAGACTGTTTAAAAGGAGGAAAAAAAAAGAAAAAAGAGGCTACCATATGGTGCTGACTGCAGTATCTCTTAGCAGGTGAAATGCATCCAAAACAATAGCTACCACACTTAATTATTGTGACAAATTCAGTGGCTCAAGGTGGGAGGATTTTTGTCTGGGTTTGGTTGTTTTTTTGTTATTTTGAAGTCTGTCCCCACCCAGAAACAGTAATAGCAGGGATAAGAGACAAGAGGAGGAGAGAAGCCACACAACCACCTGCAGATTATTTTGTTACCCAGAAATGCAAAGAAGTTCAGGAATTGACTTTGTGAAGCTTAAGAGAACATAGGTCTCAGCAGACTGAAGAAGTATGCATTAAGGAGCAGAAGGTTTCTCGTACAACCACCTTGACTTTTCTCACTGCCATCCACTCAAGCAATACCGGCACTAAAACCACAAATAATCCATCTGTGCTGATGAACATGGTGAAGGGGGATAGTGCCTGCCCAGATCACCTGAGAACCTGTTTATGCTCAACATGGACACTGTAAAAAAGACTTCATTGAATCTCATTTCCCCTTTCTGATCCACACTGTCTTGTTTCAACACACAACACAAAGATCAGCATCTGCAAACACCATTTCAAAAATGTCACAGGAAACACTGGATAAGGTTTTCCAGCCCTGGCAGTTCCTAGTGCTCACGTGTGCTTTTTTCCTCCCCATGTTATCTCAGCTGCAGCTTGATAAAGTCAAAAATCAATTAGATACTTCAAAAGTATATACAGTAAGATGGTCTTAGGCTTATATCTCAGATTAGGCATGATACAGAGTATCCAATCTTTGATGTGAAAGCATGTCAAGCTTCAAAAATTGACTGGAATAGCTTCAGTACAGCTGTGGATGGATCACAGAATGGTTTGGGTTGGAAGGGACCTTCAAGATCATCTAGTTCCAACCCCTCTGCCATGAGCAGAGACACCTCACACCAGACCAGGTTGTTCAATGCCTCATCCAGCCTGGCCTTAAACATCTCCAGGGAGGGGACATCTACAACCTCTCTGGGCAACCTGTTACAGTATCTCACCAACCTCATAGTAAACCTCTCAAAGCCCATGATGCTGAAACATATCCTTGAGCAACAGCTTTAACTAGGTGTGATTTTAGCCATCTGCAAATTAAAATATTGCTTTTCCATTTCAGTATCTCGCCCTTAACAGCTAACCAGACAAACAGCACAGCCAAGTCTGAGACTTTCTGAACTCAAAAACAGGATGAAGGGTCCAAGCTTTTCTGCCAGCTTCCCGAGGGACACTGTTGCCAGGGAAACACGGTCCCCATCGCTAGCAAGCTGCCACATCCATCTCCCTCTGGTTTGAAGACTCACCTCCTGTAGACATTCTGAATTGTAGTCAAGAAGCAGAGGGAATCCAAAGATTACCTTAAATCCAAACAAGGATGCAGACAAAGTATCCTGTAAGTTAATTAGCCCCACACATAGATGAGGCACATTTCCAAGTGACTGGCCATTTATTGCAAAGTTTCACAGGATACTGCTGAGATCCTCCACAGCCACATCTGCTCCTCATGTGTTGCACAATTACGAGAACCAGATTAAGTTATTTCAACAATCTTTTTTTTGTAACTTATGCCATTGAGAGTCAAAGACATAAATTTGTTCACAGAAAAGGTCCATAAATAGTTTCCCCAGGTCCTCATGCCCTGAATACAAGCTGTTTCAGCAGTCTACCCACAAAATATTAACCTAATTCAACCAACAAGAAATGCTTTTCTCCAAATCTAATAATTGAAAAGTCCCTGTGAAACACCCAGAGATTTGATTCACTGTTTTGGGGTTTTTTTTCTCTCCAGGATAAACACTTCAGGTGAACCCAGCTAATTACATTCAGTACAACCAGAGCTCCTGAGATTCCTCCAACCCAACAGATCAGTTGCCTTGATCATTTCACATCTATGACTTGAGCACGTATTTTTTTAACACCATCCTAAATCCAAATTTTTCAAGATCTTTCAAAGGGAATACACACACAGACTTGAAGCAGTGATTAAGTAATTTCCTCTCCTTTCTAAAACCTGCAATTTAAAATACAACTTGCACTTGCAAACACAGCTAAGAATTTACCCAAGTTCAAAACCAGAGCTTGCATAATTTTATTTCATTATAAAAAACTCTTTAATTACCATGGGTTGAAGGTTTTTTTTAAATTCCCTTCATAAGATACTACAAATCTTGAGGGGAAAAGCCTTTTTGTGGTCCTTCCACACTCTCACTAATTTGCTCAAAAAGCCTACAGTAATTTCCCTGAATAGCTTCCAAAATGAATCCCATAAAAATGCCTCACTCACTGGAACTGCCTTATTTGTGGGTGAGTGGAAGGATCCACTTGTTACAGGGCTTATTTGGGGAAAAAAAAACCCAAAAAAAACTTCACATCACGACCTAAAAAAACCTAAACAAAAAAGTGTTTAATTTTAAATTCCTAAATACATATTTTAAAGCGTGTCTTTTCTGAGCTGCAGGCATCTTTCTGCAAGTTAAGAAATGCACAAACAAAATCTCAATGCAGCCAAAGCAGATGTTCTCGTCTTGGAAAATAAAAACAAACACTCTGACCAGAGGTAAATTTTAAAAGTAATAACAAATAATCTGGCCAAAATACCAGTCATGAATTACCTGTGATAGATGCAACTGATCTTTGGTGGCAAGGAGGCATTTCCAGGGAGACCAGGGCTTCCTGAAAAGGTCACCACATCCCAGCCTCAGCACAGAGACCAATACATGGTGATTTCTCTCCTGGTGCATCTCAACAGATAACAATCACAGTATTTAGTAAGAATTCCTGCAACTGACTGTGAGAACCAGCCTGATGCCTTTGAATTCCTGAAGCAGCTGCACAGGCTGATAACTTATTGTGAACTTGTGAAAGGCAACTGAAGTTCTGTGAAACAACAGTCTCATCACCTGGTCATGGGCAGCCAGAGGGGATCATGTAGCACCTTCTACACCTCTGCAGCCTGATGATGTGTGACATGCTCTGCTCCTCAGAGTTCTCACACCAAAACCTTCTCTACAACCTCCCCAGAAAGGAGCACTAGCTGAAAACCAAATTTGTAGCCAAGTGTTGGCCAAGCCACACACCTCATTTAAGTGGAACACAAAGGCCAAGCCACAAAACAACAGACTGAAACAAATATGTGCAAATAAAGCTCAAGGCTAAAGCAACAGTCAGAATCCTACACACCTCTTTGAGAGCAACCTGACCTTCTATCCACATCCAAAGCCACTAAAATATCTCACAACACATGACAGCAAGTCACCTCATCCAAGGCAACAAAACAAGGATGATTCACTTCAACTCAAGGGGAAAAACAGGTACCTTGAGTTCTTGATTAGCTTAATTCAGGACACAATTCGTCAGGCTGCGATTTGGGATTACCAAAACCTGCCACCATCTCCAGTCTGGAAACACAAGCTCACACTTGAGTTTTGACACAACATACACATCAACAGTCTATGTTTCATCAAAATTTGGGTGAATAGATGGAGGACAAATTTTTCACTTCACACCTGCTCCAACAGCCATCATTAGATTTCAGTACAACCCCTGTATGGATTCCATTCCACCCAGTACATCTCCAGTTAAATTTAAAGCCTCGGGATCCAAAAGAACTTTTCTACAGCCAGACTTCAGACTCTGTAGCTAATGCTCTGAGGCACAACTCAATTTTTTGTGATTTAGCCCAAACTGACAACATGGTTTGATAAATTGGCTAGAGAGCTCTCATCAATCTGAACTTCTGCCAACAGCACATGATGCCCAAGGAAGGCTATCATTGACAAAAATCCCAGTACATGTGAAGAAGAAACTTAGAGGGATGCTTTACCTCTAAGGGAATGAGAGAAGAGTCACCAGGCATCTGTGGGCTGAGCAGAGAGAGCAACAAACACACACACAAACGGCTTGCAACTACAAGATCAGGAACTTCATCCTCAATTAAAATATTAGACAGCTGAAAAACTGATTAACCATCAGTCTTGTCTTTAACATAATGGACATAACCTTAGAGTCTTTGACCACAAACAGCCTCTCAAAAATTTCCTAGAGGAAAATGCATTATTAAATCAAACCTGAGCACAGCTCAGAATCTCAACTCTTTGTTCCCTAATGCTGTATCTGGGCAGGGGGTGGAGGGAGAGGGAAGGCTGTTATAAGCAAGCTGCTCAACTCATTTCTTGTAAATACCATAAAAATGAACACTTGACCATAATCTAGGAATTGGATATAAAAAGAGAAAATAATTCTTAAGGAAATGATCACTCTTAAAGTGCTTCTCAAGCATCAAATTGAAGAAAACATTTATGAATTTTCCATCACGTTGTGAAGCACCGTGGCAGGCAGGATCAACCACATCAGATTATTTTGTGACAATACATGTAAATGATTTGAACAGTCCCTGTCCCTCTAAAGCAATAGCAAAGCCTAGCCAAGCCATCTGAGAGTTCAGAACTGTAACAGGGCCTTTGAAGAGATTATTTGCAGGGTAATCCTATATTTTCTCATGGAAGCATTCTCCAATCTTCAAGTACCATATTCACACGGCACATTTCGCCTTCCAAAATTACCTCTGAATGAGCCAGTGAAAAATTATACACTGAGCAGACTAGCATATATCTACATGACACGCATTTCTGACAGAAATAGTTTATTTTCAGGGAGTTCTAAGCTCAGCTTTTCTGATTGTTCACACAACTGCCTGCAATAATAATTTATGTATAAGAACCTGTGCATTTCAATCAGACACTCAACTGCTAGGGCTTCCTGGTAGTTCATTTTCCCCGTATTTATATATTAAAAAATAATGGTAAAATAAAATTCATATTTAGAGTTACCAAACTTGGGGAAGGGGGGTTAAATTTGAGGGGAAAAAAATGTGTTTACAATCCTCACAATCCTGAAACACCTTCAGAATATGAAATTTTGAAGATAGCTGCATGAAAGCAACCACTTAGAGACGTCTTCACCACATTATCATTATGTATCCTGTGCACACACATATCTTGTTTTTAGGATGCAAACAATCAGTCCTCCAAGTCTCATTTAAATGTCAAAAACTGATTCAGACTGGATATTTGGAAAGGTTTTTACACCAAAAGGATTGCTAAGCATTGAAACAGGGTGACCAGGGAAAGGGATGAGGCACCATCCCTGGAGATATTTAAGAGACAGACAACTTAGAGATACGGTTTAGGATGGCTGCTGTCAGAGTAGGGCTGGTGGTTGGGCTCAATGACCTGAAAGATCCTTTCCAACCTGGGCTATTCTATGATTCTAACAAAGTAAGAAATCAAGAAACCAAGACTCAGTAAGACTGGCTGGGTACATAGATCAACTCAAGAGAAAAACCTACTTGTCACCACAGGAGGCTTTCCTGATTGCCTGTATAAAAAAACCTCCAAAACTGTTTCTCATCCAAGTGCACCAGCAGATAATGAATGAAAGTGATGAAGGGTTTAAGAAATCTTCAGGCAGGCTGCAGAGGAAACTGGTGGGATCCTGCTTATTCCAAAGCTCAGCTGTTTCATCAGGCAGCAACCTGTGCAGCCCTGCGGTACAGGCACTCTGCTCACCACTGCTCATGTTTGCTCCTAATGAAGTCCTGAGGAATAAACACCACACTCGAAATATACTGGGGTAGCAATAAAAACAGCCAGTTACGTTCTCACATCTTTGTCACACCTGAAAACATCCAGCTGGAGCAGCAAAAAGTTGCTAGAACTTTGACTGAAACAAGAGGAGTTTCAATTCACTGCAGCCTGACTTGGTACAACGAGCTGGAGAAGAGCCCTGGACATGAGCTACAGGGGATCACAGGAGAGGGAGAGGCAAGACTGACCCCAATTTCATCCAATTCCTTGGAATGCTAATCTCCAGTCTCACTTGAAATTAAACTTTTAAAAAGCTTCATATTCATATGTTTTCAAGTCAGGTGTATTTACACAGTGTAGATTTTCTACAACTATGGAAGTACCATAGGACAGAGACTGCCTGCAGCCCCGCCACTATAGAATCATAGAAGCTGAATATCTCAAAGTAAGTTACCTTTCTCTTGTTCTGCCAACAAGTCAGACATAATCCTGGTGTTGGTCACAGAAGGAGGAGAACAGACCACCTCACCCATAGAACACAGCTGTCTTTGGTATCTTTTCTAACACAAAGAAATTAATCTCGTAATTGAAGATGAATGTCTTGTTTGAAAAGCCAAGGCTTTTAAGCTCCAATAATAAGCCTATATCTGCAGAATCCTGTGGCAGGACAGCACAAAGTTTCATTTTCTTCTGTGAGTGCCAAGGAGAAGGGGGGAAGAATTTAGTTCCACAAACCCAGTCCACTCATGGGGCAACCCAGATCCTTGGATCCTTACTAAACCAACTTTTGGGCGCAACAGCAGGAGCCATCTACAGAGCTTTCAATAACTGAGTTACCACCTTCTAAATTTTCTTTGTCTAAGCAAGGAGTGCATTAGATCAGATAAGGGATATTAAATGGCCTTTACATCTGACAGCAAAGAAAGGTTCTAATGGAAAGTCCCAAATTGTGCTGCTAGCAATATACTCACAAAACACTAACATCAAGATGCCAGGGCAGTACCATGACCTATATTTCCTGCAAAACAGTCTTTGTCTCATAGGGTGGATGGAAAGAATCCAACTGCTTTTTTATGTTCCTTTTCTTTCTGCTGGAACTCTGCCTTATCATATGTATTTCTCCTACACCCAACTTTTCTATGCCACACAGCATGAATTATCTACAGTCTATTTATGCAGTTATAAACAATAAATACTGCAAATCCACATTTAGGCTGCAATTAGCAGATGGGAACAGAACTCTTTATGTCTTGTTTCCCTACTTTTAAAGGAAGCCAAGTCCCTTAAAGAGAAATCTTAGACAGAACAACAATGTTAGAGGGAAACAGAGGTCACCCAGTCTGAGAAATTTCTGTGGATTCATTATTGATACTGTCAGAGCACATACTCTTAGCATTTCCATCCTCAAAAAGATGGAAAGGCACATTTGTTTGACTTCTTTTCTCACACTTCTACTCACACTCAACCCTAAAATTTCCATTTTTGTCTCAGGAGGAGGAACTTCACATCTTGGAAGGACACAGTAAGCTCAGATTGGTCAACAAAACACCTCAATGGATTTATTATAAGGTTGTTTTCACCCCCTGCTCCCTTAAAGATATCTCTGCCAAATGCAAATGCTCTCCCTCAGGCAGGAAAATTTGGAAACAGAACACCTGATGCAGCTTTTATTCCAAAAAGCCTCTCACGTGTGTTGAGTGGCAGAAAGAGACATGTTGTGCCACAGCACCCGCTTGTCTCAGGGAAAATTGAAATGGTTGGGTGTCTAACACTTTGAATGATTTCCCAACTTCTCAACACTTGCCCCATCTGCTCCTCTCATTTCATTTTGATTTGTTTTAGCCTTTGTCTCTGCAGTGGCACCAACAAAACTGCAGCATCACTGCAAGTTTCTCTGCTGGGGACCAGTGCCAAGTTCATCTCAAATTCAACTTCCTTCAAATGAAACCATCAAAAATAAAAAAAAAAAAGATCAGCAGCCAGTTCTGTTGTCTGTCCTTCCAAAATCTACACAGGCAGCTATCTGGCTTCAGTGCGGAACTCTAAAATAATAAGCCACACATACAGTAACCAACATTAAAATCATAAATCATTTACCTGCAGAGTACAAAAGGGAGGTAAATCACAGCAGTCTCCCTCAACTTTAAGAGGGTCAGGATACATTTGCCCAGGTTTTTTTTGAAATGGCCTAAATATGATGGAGCATAGAGGTTATGAGTAAGTACAAGGAATAAAATTTACCAGAATCTCCATTGCAAAACACTTGCCTCTGACTAAGCAGAACCTTAAGAGCAAAAACAAGAAAATCCCACATTCACATTCATTCATCATTCCACACCCTCAAAGTCAGTGATCACCAGATTAATGAGGACCAACAAAGATGCAAGTGTATCTGTAAGAAAGAAATCTGAGACTCTCAGTTCTCAACCACCAAGGCCAAAATTCTCAGCTCAGTGAAATCAAACTTTTGACTTCTCCAAAGTCTTACAATCATAGACTCATTTAACTTGGAAAAGACCTTTAGGATCACCGAGTTCAACTTCTGCAAGTGCAAAGCACCAAACACCACAAGTGACTCACCCAACACATAGCTTGGTGTGGTATTTGTATCAGAAGGTGAAGATATATCAGGTAACCATGAATTTCTGCTTTAGCTTCAGTGAAGCAAGGATATCAGTGCTTACCTACACTTAATATTACCTCCACTCCGCTGAATCATTTAGCTGCAATTTCTTATTGTAGTGGTACATTCCTCCCCCTCCCCGTGTTCTTTCAATCCTTCCAGTGAAGCTAATGAAATTTAGCTTTACAACTCAAGATGTACAGCTATACATTTTTAAAGAGAAGTCTCTAAACAGACTGCTGCTGCTGCAGCATCTCAAGCAGCCAAAGTTGAGCTGGTCCTGAATTCAGGGAACGTCTTTGGGCAATCGTTGGGGAGTAAATGAGGCAGAAAGTGAGTTAGCCAGGGAACTGCAGAGCCCAGAGCCCAATCAGATGTGGGAGCTGCAGGGGAAGAAAAGGTGAATGAGACCAGGAGCCACCATCCAGCCTCTGCGAGGTAAAATATGATGGTTGCAACTAATAGGGAGGAGGAGGGAAAGAAATCTCCTTGGCAAAAAAGGCTAGCTGTTTCACAAATGGCTCTCCTGAAATTCACTGGAGGACTGAGGTATATACAAGTGGGCACTTGTTCATACCATTGCTTCAATAAACTGGGAAAAATAAATCAAGATACTTGTCAAAAAAATTAATTAACTAGCATCGATGGACATGCTGTTCTCCTTCACAACCTCCAATCTCTGTTCCTATCCGTTGACATCTGACAGCCATTCCATTCCCTAATTTGAACTTTTGACATAAGGGCTATGTGATCTCCTTATCACTGTGAAATCCTCTGCACTATCATGCACAGCATAATTCCAATGATGGAATCTTCATCCGTTACCAATCTGCTCCACAACACACTGAAGGAAACGTTGCCAGTCAGATGTCTCCAGCCAATTGCAAAATACATTATTAATGAAATTAGAGTAAGAGGAACTTTTCTGTATGGCTCTCTTATTATTAAATAATTGCAAGAGACTCCACTGCAAAATTAAAGCTTCTGAACTTTGCTTTTTAAATGATGCCATGTGCAGACTCCACTATGTATTTGCACTCATAGTGATAATCTGAAGGCAACAGTCTGCAGTGACTGAAATTATTAATAAATACTACTCCAGGTCCTCCCACTAACAAATGTCACTGTACTCTAGAATCCTGCACAAGGTAGAATTCTTGCTACCACATTAATATCATATTTCTTGAAATTTTGTACATAGAAAGTTACATGGACTAGCATTTTTCCCCAGAAAACAGTGCTTTTTCAAAGTAAGGGAGCCACAAAGGTTTTTCCATGTGAAAAAACACTGAACTAATATAAAGAATGAGTTTAAGCTCATTTGAAAGGCTTCAAAACCATGTGAAAGCATGGTTATTTCAACAGAAACGTTGCAATTTTCAGTTTAGCTTCAGCCAACTGAAGGCATTTCAACATTAAATCTATATAAGCCAGTTCTAATCTGAAGTGGTTTCCAATAAGGACCTGTTCCAGCTTAACAGTGTAAGGAAAAATAAATTGATTTAAAGTGAAACTTGTTCAGTGATCATGTATATCTCAGAGTTATGACTGGAGAGACTTTGGTCTATTGACAGTAATCACATAATTTAACACAAGCCCAACATCATCTCTTCATCTACCAGACAAAACCTCACGTTGGAAAACAATAAGGACAACAAGTTAATTTTCCAGTAGTAAGTTCCCTTCACAAAGAGCACTTTACCTTCATTGTCATTTCCACACAGCTTGCAATAAACCACCTGAGTGTGTATAAAACGTAATGAATAAAGAAATATTAAAAATGATAGAATGTTATTAAAGTGGGTCGCAACTCAAACGGCACAATTACCAAAAAAAAAATGTTTGCAACCACATCACTCACAATCCTCCTCACACTGGATGAGCCACTCTATAATTTATTTTGCCTAACAACAGCTTCTGTCCATATTCTCTCTCTATCCCCAAAGACTCTATTAATGCAGCCCACTGCACTGCATGACAGTGTAATGCCCACATGAGGCATGAAATGTCACAGATCACAGCTTTACACCTGGCCAACATAATATATTCATCAAATTCTTTCAAGCAGTGGAAATGTTTGTTATTTTGTGTCAAGCCACACAGAGGCAGAGGGAATGGGCACTTTATTTACATCTGAAGTCCCTAAGCCCAATTTACTTTATTTATGATGGACAAAATCCAGCCTCACATAGTCAGCTGAGAAGCCATGGACCTAAGACATTGTTATTTTACAAAGACAAGGAAGAGTGGTTTCCTCCCAGGCTTCTGGATGATTCATTCTGTTCCTTAACATTACACTCCAGATGCCCTGAACATCCGTAAAAACCTCAGAGTTGGGATTTTGATTCACAGCCTTGGAGAAAAATCAGCACAATTAAAAGAACTGATGAGATTGTCCCCAGCATTAAATGTCCAGTAAATCCCACAAATTCTGCAGGAACTGCCCCATAAGCCTGTGTGCCACAGGTCAGAGGGTTCAGCAATTCTAACTTGGAATTCAAGACACATGGATGCATATACTGGATTTACCCATCCTTCTGTAGCCCACAACATGAGCTGTCCACAAACACATGGAAATGTAGAAAAGAAATCCTTGGATGCAAAATGTATCACTTTATACAATATGTATATTTTGAGTGATTCTGAAACAGCATTTTAAACTACTGACATCGATGTCACCGTGAGCATTTTGGGAGAAATTTCTTCATAAGCAGCAAAATTCTTTGCTGTAAGGATAGCATTAACCCTGTTATCTTTTAATTATCTGTATTGCACATGAGTATTAGTGACATATGTAGGTTAGAAGCAGAGAGTCCTTATGTGGCAGCCTGCAGGAAAATAAAATTTCAGGATGAGACTTCCAATGAAAAAAAGGAAAAATAAGGACCTACTATTATATTGCTCCTCACATTTTTTTAATAATATTCATATTAAAGTCTGGATGCATATCTAATTTTATCCCTCAGCATCTGCCATCGCTCCATCACCTCCAAGATTGACTGCAGGTACTTTGATAAATGGACTAAAAGGCAGCCCAGAAGACATCCCCTAAGATCCCAGCAACCCCCCAAGATCCCAGACCATATTTAGATTGAGTCAGAACAAAGGCACCATCCCTAAACCTCCAAAATATCACGAAGCTTCCTCTCCCTCCTTGAAACATACTGCCATCCTAACTCATATTCCAAGCCAAATCCCAAGAAGTACAGCCTTAAAACACATTCATCTTGCAAAAAGGCCTTATTAGTTCCTGAAACAACCCAGAGAGGTTGGTTCAGGCATCATCCCTGGAGGGATTTAAAAGACAGGAAGACAAAGTGCTTAGAGACAGGGTTTAGGGGTAAAATTTGGGTTGATGGCTGAATAGGATCTGAAAGTTTTCTTCCAAATCTCAGCAATTCTATGAGTCCATGACTTCTGATTACATCAATCCACTTCAAAGGCCACTTGGAGTCACCACCGCACTCTGCATCACAGAACGATCTAACTCCGTAACTAGGGCTGACCTGGTTTAGAAGAACCTGTAACTAATACTAATTACATGTGCAAAGAGATTACTGCCAAAAAGCTAAAATTTCAAGGAAGAGGAATGGTTTAAGACCATCTTCACCTACCTCTTGACAAAAAGGGATTTTAAGTAGAAAGGAAATACCGAATAATGTTGAGTGTCTGGACTTCCTCTCAGTTTAGTAGCCCAAGGAGAAGAAAAGCCCCAGGCACACAGAGTTGCCAGGCAAATGTGCACAGAGAGCCTTGACCTCACGGGGAGGAAAGAACATTGACCAAAGCAGCATACCCTGAAGGAAAGCAAGGCGTTCACTTCATCTTCATGATGGAAGTGAAAGCTCAGTCTTTCAAATGAGATGTAAAATAGAAGCCCTGACCATTCATCGTCATTAAAGATCCCAGGGCATTTCCTGCAAGAGTAAAAATGTTAACTAACATGTCCTGGCCAATATCCAACTAGGATAATTGCATTCTGCTTCCCAAATTCCCCTTACAGTTTCAATTGGATTAGTTTTTCTTCATTTCTCTTCCCCAATCCCCTCCTGCATAATGTTTCCAGCCCAGAATGGCTGCTGGATTCCACTCCAGAGGTGCGTGAATTATCAGTGTTGGGCAATCCCAACATACACTTTGTGTACATTAAGTCAGAGAAAAGGCTCTGTGAGCCAGAGCAATACCCTCACCTCCCATCGAGGGGTATTTAACTTTCCAAATGAGAAATCCCACTGCTGGTAACAAGATTTATTTTGTTTCCTAAAAGACTGCCCAGCAAGGAAGGGTAAAGGTACCAAACCCAGCCTCCTACCAAGTAGGAAGGTCCTCCTCTGGGCTATATCCTCATCTTAACCAGATGCAGTTGTTTTGACTTCAGTAGAACTCTGCAGCATTAAAACAAGAGTAAATATTCATGTAATGTTATCCCAGTAAGTCACTCATGTTTAAATCTTGCAAGAATCACACAAGTCGGCTGTTGAATGCATCAATTCACAGATACAAAAGAGGAATTTAAAAATGCATTTCCCTCATCTTTAACCAGCTTGCACAATCTTCATGCTATTTTAAAGGAAATATATACAGAGAATATCCTCATTTGAAGGGAAGTTGGAGGTTCTTTATCCCGGCATAGTGATGAAAAACTCAAGTGCTGTGAAATACAAATCTCCTGTTGTTTAAGGCATGTATTACTGTGAAGTACTCGCGATACTACAATGACAAACCAAAAAGTCCTGACCTGATGCATTTTATGAAACAGGAGGAACAAAGGTGATTTATGTGCCTAAAAGCAAAAACTGACAAGCCTTTGATTTCCTTGTAGAACAACCCCAAAACAACTGTTGAGACTGCTGAGGTTTTCCATCCTTTACATTTCCTGCAATATAGGACCATTTTACCAAAACCACTGTTCTACAGACAACACGTATCCATCTGTTATCCAGGTTACCCAAAGGAACACGTTCCCCTCCCTCTTCCAAGAACTCTTAGCTCCAGTTGAGAATGGCTTGCTTTCCTTTCCAGCCTCCTTCTGCAACCCTGGTTGAGTGTAAAACCACTGCCACATCATCTGCTTGGTTCCTTAGGGCCCTGACAGCAGGAGGTCATCCTTAAAAATCTGAGAGTTATTGTAGACAGCCCGGTGCCAAATGAATAGGGATGACAGAACATACCCATCATGGGATTTCCTCACAAGTACCACAACTCTTCTCCTTTCACCCTTGTAGACAGTAAGTTCACGTAAGTCTCACCATGAAAGTTCAGGTTCCAGATGGGGTTAGCTACACCATCGCATTTACTTCACTGCATGGAAGGGGTGATGTGGGTCCTCCAGCAGCACCTTACTGCAGTGCAGGTGCTCCTAGCAGTGAGGTATGGAACCAAGTAGTGAAAGGTTAGTCCTAGAGCTTGTACATCAGGCACAAGCATTAACTGGTACTCATCTGATGAGCACTAATTGTTCTACAAAGGAATTCTGTCAGAACTAGAAGAAACACAGGCTATGTTCATGGTCTGCCTGTGTGAATTTGGTAGGAGAAAGCCGATGATCAGAAGTGACTGAGTTTTCTGTAGCCTGTGTACTGCCATTCCAGGTGTCCACTGTGATTCCAGCTCAGGTCTGTTTGCACACAATGGTTGACATCAACATGGGGAATGACACCCATCCTCAGCTAGAGACTCATCATCCGCTCCCATAGTTTCTTGCTCACATGGAGAACATGGAGGTGTGTATCCTTACGACAAGCAGAGCTCAGAACTACCTCACATTTCTACAGGGAACACAGAATTTGAAAGCAGAAATTCTATTTCAAAAGTGTACAATGATCAATGGCTTCATTTTCACAAAGAACTTCAAAAAAAGACTGAAGTAATAGCATAGAATGGTTTGGGTTGGAAAGGACCTTAAAGATCATCAAGTTGCTCAGTGACTTGACTAGCCTGGAAAAAGATGCCTCTTTCAGCCACCCTTTCCTTCCCCTTTTTTTTTAAAGGCTACCCATAGTGGAGGCACTGGCATCACTGTGCTCTAAGACTCAGTAGTCACCACCACAACCATCAATACAAAACTAGCGTGATTGCAGGAACAGAAGCTTGGGATTAGAGAGATCTAAAACTGGAAGGATTTCCCTGCCTTCCCCTCTTGCATCCTGATGAACCCTTACAAAACCAGACCGTAAACATTTTAATTCACTGTCAGCCTGCTGGAGGGAATAATTACAGAGGCAGATCTGGAGAACATCAGGTGCCATGGTGCAACAAGCACCTGTCACTCAGTCATCACCCACCAAGTCACCCCAAGCACTTCCATCCTCCAGCCCAGGAAAAGGGAGCTGGAAACTGAGGGTTTGCAGAGAGCACCAAAAAGATGAGCCCAAAATTGTTCTTTAGCCAGTCACTAGCACGATAGTGTAATTTTTTATTATTTAAAGCAGACAGTCATCTTCCCCTCCTCTGGCTCAAGAAGCTTATACATTTAACTCAATTTGAAGAGGTGGGTGTTTGTTTGCTAGAGCAAACAAAAACCAGTAGTGAAGGGCTACAGTTGGAGAGAAGAGAGCATCCTGCTTGACTTCCACTTAAATTTTTAGCAACAAATATTGACATTAGAAGATAAGCAGCTTAGTTCAATGACTGCTTTTCACACCTTTCAAGTACATACGAGAGGAAATGAAGACTACATGCTGACCAAGATTTCAAAATTACATCCCACAGACACCACCATATAAAATGTTTTGGGGTTCCTCAGAATAAACCTTCATGAAGTTGCCACCACCAACCTCAGGAATCTTTTTTCCTTTTATCTCTAGTTTTCCTTGCCTTCATCCCTTGCAGCATCACAGAATACACCATAAGCAGAAGAGAATGATGGTATCATGTACCACTGCACATCACCAGAATAGAAACTCTACTTCATGAAGGAAATACATTCAAGAGGGAGACCTCACTGTTGATTAAATGAAGGAAGGGGGGAAAAAAGGGAGGGGGAAATAAAAAGGGACAAGAGGGACCTGTTGCAAAAAAAGAGAGCGAAATTATTTAATTCATATTAAAGCTCTGGATTTGGGGCTTTTTTATATTTTGTGTTTAGATTAACCACTGTCATGAGTATCTACAAGCAGTTTAACACCACGATTAAGAGAGTGCAAACAATTCAGATCAGATTGCTTAAATCCAAAGCAATTATTTCCCATGGAACTACTGAAGTCTACTGAATGCATTGCTGCAGCATCACAGGGTTATTTGCTCCAAGGACCTTTTTAATATGGCTGTATTGTAATACTGCAGTGCCAAAGCCTCTCCAGGCACACGAAGAGATTCAGCTCAGAAGCACAACTTGTGGGTAATGAAAAATAAAACTGCTTCAATTTGCACCCATTTAATAACAGCATTATTAACAAGATCAGCTACAACCACTACCCTCAAAAGGCATAGTGCACCTCTTCTCATGAAACTCCCAGGGAACCAAAATCAAAATCATTTCTCCAAACCAAACATTCCAAGCAACCAGGAAAAGCACATTTAAAAAGGAAAAAACCATTTTGTGACTGACCGGCAAAATCAAGCACTTCACTTCTCTCCCCCCTGCTTCCCTGCCCCCCTCCCATTTTACTCCAAAGCTGCCCCTGTATTTCCCTGGCAGAGGAAATTCTATTTTTCCCATGAAAGTAACAATATATTTGTCATCACACTTAGATTTTTCATTTGAAAAAAAAAAATCACAATTTATACACAGCTACCAAAACTTGGGTGTGATGCTGTATCACATCACCAGTCAGACCCCATATATCCCTGCATAATTATTTTCCTCCAAGATTATGCCTAATTGGCCACCAGACCTAACTGATTAATCACCTTATAGGAATCACCTTATAATTGATTAATCACATTCTTAGAAGGCATTGAGGAAAAAAAAAGGCTGAAGTGCCACAAAATATTAATCGAGGTTGCAAATATTAAGTCAAGGGAGGAGAACCGGCGTAAGTTGCGCCTTGCAGGCTGGGGATGGAGAGAAAACCCCGCTACGAGTCACACGCAGAGAGAAAAAAATAAGAAAGAAACGGGTGTCTCACGTTCGTTCCCTCCGAGATGCTTCCGACGAGCTGTAAGTTGGCTTTGCCCGGCTTTGGAAGTGTTAAATTATTCCACACGCCACCGCAGCGGCGGGTCCCCCGCGCAGAGCCGCGGTTGGCATCGCGTCCCGACCGACCGCTCAGTTCTCGCTGACTTCGCTCTCGCTGCCAACCGCGGCGGTACCGGGCTCCCGGGCATCCCTCCCCGCCTCCTCTTCCTCCGCCGCGCCAGCGCCTCCCTCCCGCCGCACAAAACTTTGCGCCTTCTCTTCCGCGGGCGCGGAGAGCCGGGACACCCCCCGTTAGACCTGCGCAAGGCGGCAGCGCGGAGTATTCACGGGGGAAAGGGAGGGGGGGAAATCACCCCGAAGCATCCTCCCTCATCTCCATCTACCGCGCAACTCCCGCGTAAACACACGGTTGGCTCCGCGCCTC